>JAGVVM010004332.1:0-10239 GCA_019149425.1 Psidium friedrichsthalianum
CCCTCAGTTCAGCCCAGGGCAAACCTAATTACTTGCATCGAAGGATTATTAAATACAAGTAACTTCCCAAGAGTACATCTGAACAACTTAATAACGACCTCGAATACAAAAGCAGTTAGAGATGCCGCATACCCAAAATGGATATTGGAACAAACCACTCTGACTTACAGGGACCATGAAGAACAATATTTTTAGATGCATCGGAAGGGAAAGAAAAAAATGTCTAACCTGGCTCAAGCTTTACATTATCACCGCATAAATAATAACCACAAAAAAGGTTATCCTAAAGAGATCAATCTCTTTCCTGTGTCCAGATCTTCACACATTTGTCATCGCCTAGCGCTCCTGATGCAATCATATTCTCCGTTGGGTGACATGCTACCGATATGACCGCATCAGTATGACCTTCCAATCTCTGTACTACTTTCCTCGTCTGTAGCTCCCATAGGTATACACATTTATCCTCCGAACCACTCACAACAAACTTCCCATTAGTCACTGAAAAGAAGCAGAATACAATATTTGGAATTGGCATGGCCTGTATATGTCTTGATAAATTTTCCTGTGGATATGTTCCATAGTCTCTGCAAGCACAATACGATTCAAGTTAGCTACCAGAAAGGGGCTAAATGAGGAGACAAAAGACCCGAAGTTTTTCCTTTTCATTTTCCTTCCTTTTTGTGGTCATGACATTAGGCAAAAGGGGAAGGCTGACCCATAAGACGAGCTTGGGGAAGCTCTCATCTTTCAAAAGATTAACAACAGTTCCGAACACCTTTTCCCTAGAGTATTCAATTATTCATTGGACAATGGTTGCCCTAGTAGGGTTTTTTCAGTAGATTGTAGGTATCAAGGCATGTCTAGAAACAAAGAAGAATGCACATTTTCTGCAATAAAAGGAAAACAGAACCTAAAAGAAATATACATGTTTCGAGACAAAATAGCAGGGGAAACCAGGACATAATCCCTCAACGCCATCCATAACTGAGCAGATGCAAGTCCCGCCACAAAGCTAAATTTTGATCACAGCTAGAACAGAGGAACTGATCAGAAGTAGATTTTCTAAAGCTGCTTTCAACATAATAGTGAAGAACCAAATTGACACAATGGAGCAAACAATTACATCTGACAAAAGTTTCACACATTAAGTTTGGAAGAGCTCTTGAGTACAGAGGTAATTCAAATGCTCCTTCAACCGACCCATAATCTGAAAATGATACTAAAAGGAAGTCATTTGCAGCAAGATAGTTCCTCTGTTTTTCATTATAGTATTTCCATTCCCATGGCGTGATATATGTATTCTTTTGCCTTTCAATGATGAAGGTCGCCTTGCCTAATGCAAGGAGGATAAAAGGAACAAAGTCCACCGCCAGCATTACATTTGCAGATAGAACACTCATCTCAAGCTTGACTAGGTAACCCCTTCAACCTTGTACACCGAGTGACAAGGCGAAGAGACAGCAACAAGGTAGACAAGTGCACAAAATTTCACCTTCTAGAACCGAAGTAGAATCATACAATATCAGCCTAAAGAAACAAACTTTAGCATCTAAAAGCTCCACTATCAGTCCATCAACTGAAACAGACAACCAGAAAAAGCCCTAATCGCATCACCAGCACATTCCCAGAATCTTCCATCAAAACCCCACCACAAAATCTTTGGCATTTCAATCGAATTAAAAAAAAAAAAGGGAAAACAGTACAAGCTCGAGACATTACCAGAGTATTATCCAGAGTGCCCACGAGGATGAACTTGCCGTTCGGCGAGAACTTGACGAAAGAGACCGGAGGGTTCTCATCGTCGATGAGGGTCTTCATACAGTGCCCAGTAGAAGCGTCCCAAATCCGGCACAGCCCGTCATAGCTGCTCGAGACGATCATGGTGCCGGCCGTGGTTGAAATCGACGGCGGTGACAGGATCGGAGTGGGCGGGCAGGACCTTGAGGCACTTGCCGCTCTTGACGTCCCAGACGCGGACGGTCTCGTCGAAGGACCCGAGACGAGGAGGTTGGAGTGGGGGTTGAAGTTGACGCAGAAGGCGTAGTTGGTGTGGCCGTGGAGGGTCTTGAGGAGGGTGCCGGTGGGGACGTCCCAGAGGCGGAGGGTCTTGTCGTCGGAGGCGGAGGCGAGGAGGCGGGTGTCGCCGGAGAAGGCGAGGTCGGAGACGCCCTGGGAGTGGCCCTGAAAGTCGTGGAGGGGGGAGAGGGAGGCGGTGGAGTAGGCGCGGAGGGTCTTGTCGGCGGAGGAGGAGGCCAGGAGGTTGCCGTCCGGGAGAACTTCACGGCGGAGATGGCCGCCTTGTGGCCGGTCAGGGTCTTAGCCAGGGTGTAGGGCTTGTAGGCGGAGGCGGCGGGGTCGTCCGCGTCGGCCGAGGGCGCGGCAGTCGACGACGCCATTCGTTCTCCTGTGACCAATTTGACGGGCGGCGCGACACGATGGTGTTTAGATTCGAGTACGGGGAGAGAGAGAGCGAGAGACGAGGAGACGTAGGACTGCGGCTCCTTTAAACCCCGTCGAAACTCGCATATATTAATTTCCGAAGAGACCTTGCGAAATAGACCCAAAAGGAAAAGTAAAAAAAAAAAAAAGTTACGAGATAGGATTTTGATGCTCGTTCGGAATATGATCTGAATATGATTGATTATTAGTTGAAAATAGAGCGAAACCATGGAGAAAAAGATGACGCCTTCCGAGGTCCGGCTCCCAGCTTTGAAAACTATGTCGATGAGCAGCGGCTAAATGCTAGAATGAAGAGGTCAGTGTGACGATTCAGTAATGTAGTCGATATACCGTCAAAGTAATATAACTGAAGTACACATCAAACTAGTTAGTCAATATAATTGTCGAGTAGTGAAGTCGACAATTCCAAATGTAATCGTTTAATGGTGTTGAATAACAGGAGCCATGTAAAGCATGTTTAATTTTTTTAGTAACGATTGATTATTGATATAAATACCGATAGTATACCGTGTGTAAAGCTTCCCTAATCGATTATAAAACTTGAAATTCTTCCTGTATTTCTAATTATTTTCTAGAGAATGTATAATCGATATGATAAAAATATCGATTATCTATTTTCTAGATGTTACTTCTGAGAGCATTAAAAGGAAATTGTTATCAAGTTGAGAGTCAATACGATTATCTATTTTCTAGATGTTCTTCTAAAAGCATTAAAGGAAATTGTTATCAAGTTGAGAGTCAAAAGGCTTTTCTTTATCTTTACCTTTAAATTTCTAGGATTTCTTTGTCAATTTAAGGTTGTGGTATCAAAGCCAGTGGGGGAGGAACTGGTTACTCGTTTAAGAATGTCTTTGATTAAAAAAAAAAAAAAAGAAGCTTTTATCCTTTTGCTTTGCCTGGCGTGGTCAGACTATAAAGCCCACAAAAGGTTGTGAGTCCATTGGTCAACGCTAGGGCCCTAGGAGAATCGTTAGCAAAAAAAAGTTTTTATAAAGATGAGCTTATTTAGAAGAATCAATTCGTCTTCCAATAGTTTTAAATGTGAGATGTCTCAAGTCAATGAACCGATAGATAGAAAAGAAATAGCTATAGAAGATTTTAATAGATCCATAGATAACTGGCATATTCCTAAAGTAAAATATGATCAGAATTGGAAAAATTCAGGTTATAAACTTTTTAAGAAATCTGATTTTATAATCACCACATAAGAAAGAAACATACCACTCTCTTCTTCCTGTGCTTCCTCCAACTTTTGAACAAAGGATCTTTGAAAAAACACAGCCTAAAGTTCAATTATATATACATAGGACTAGTCAAGTAGGAATTAAACCCTTATAAAAGAATGTCTAAATACTTCTATACTTTTTTAGTTTCAAGAGATGCACGTTTCCTAAACTATGAATATTCTATTCTAGGAACCGTAGAGAGAAGTCTCTCCAGTGGCCCGATTTATTTGATTGTTACCACTGTTTTTCCATTTCTCTTAAAGATAAAAATATCGTCAAGTCTTAGTACTCTAGATAAAGACTCACAATTACCATATAGCGGAAGGTTCAATACCTTTAGCCCTTATATATAAAGTCCATTATATGGACATGACTTCAACTTTTGGGAGTAAAGCCTTCCAATGCAGCTCAACAGGGAAACACTCCTCTTAAAAACTGATATTTCTAAATCAAACACCACAGTTCCTAAATCCATTAGATGGGATCAAGTTGTTCTCCCTGAACAATAGGAAATAGAAAATCAAATTCCCCCAACAAACAGTTCAGAATATAGATCCTTCTAATAACATACAACACCCTAAAGGAAGAGTAACCATACAATTTGCTAGGAGATCTTTTGATTTCGATCTCATCCCTCACTTCTTGCTTCCCCATCAGAAGTTCTGTAGATCTCATCCCAATTCTACCTCTTATCATTACCATACCAGTAAGTAGTCAAGGTAGTACTACTAGTATCCGTATCTTTGATATAAGCGCCTAAACCCCAGTGCCCCCTCCTCACTAAATCTAGTGGAATTGACACTAGTTCAAGGATTTCTAGGCCTGCTTGCCAACAAGAAAACCAAGAGGCAATGTCGTGACCCTCCCGAGATTTATGGGCTCGAGGGAGTTAATAGATTACTAGGCCCATCTTGAGGTGTCGAAAGGCCTAGCTCGGGTCTTTTCAGGCCCATACCAAATCGCGTCAGGAGATTTTGAAACGGGATCGACCTTCGTGTGGTCAGTGACGTGTGCATCGTGTACGTGCAATGGGAGTCACCACCAATCATTTTGGAGGGTATGACTAGGAACCCTATCGAGCGATTGGGAGGGATCGCTCTGCTTCTACAAAAGTCAGAGATTTTGGATTCGGTTGACTTGGTTACGCCAATATTACTATTTGACACCCTTGCGGTACTTAAGTTGATGGTTTCCTAATCTAGAAAATTTCATGCAGGTGTTCTTTGGGTCAGGTAATTCCTAAAATTCAAGGGTTCATGCAGATGGGATTTTTCTATCTCACCAATCATAACCATCAAATAAGTATAGGCAGTCAAAAGTCAATACATGAAGCATTACATCAAGTTAACTCAAGAGCGAGCCTAGAGAAGTCCTATAGGCCTAAGGAACACACCAATTAGTTTAAGGGTGATTTGGAAAGATTTTGGTCAATTTGACCAAAATCTTTCCAAATCACCTTAAACTTAATTGGTGTGTTCCTTAGGCCTATAGGACTTCTCTAGGCTCGCTCTTGAGTTTAACTTGATGTAATTGCTTTCATGTATTGACTTTTTGACTGTATACTTATTTTGATGGTTATGATGGTGAGATAGAAAAATCCCATCTGCATGAACCCTTGAATTTTAGGAATTACCTGACCAAAGAACACCTGCATGAATTTTCTAGATTAGGAAACCATTCACCTTAAGTACCGCAAGGGTGTCAATAGTAATATTGGCGTAACCAAGTCACCGAATCCAAAATCTCTGACTTTTGTAGAAGCGAGCGATCCCTCCCAATCGCTCGATAGGGTTCCTAGTCATACCCTCCAAAATGATTGGTGGTGACTCCCATTGCACGTACACCGATGCACACGTCACTGACCACACGAAGGTCGATCCCGTTTCAAAATCTCCTGACGCGATTTGGTATGGGCCTGAAAAGACCCGAGCTAGGCCTTTCGACACCTCAATTGGCCTAGTAATCTATTAACTCCCTCGAGCCCATAAATCTCGGGAGGGTCACGACATTGCCTCTTGGTTTTCTTGTTGGCAAGCAGCCTAGAAATCCTTGAACTAGTGTCAATTCCACTAAGATTGGTGAGTGGAGGGGCACTGGGGTTTAGGCGCCTTATATCAAAGATACGGATACTAGTAGTACTACCTTGACTACTTACTGGTATGGTAATGATAAGAGGTAGATTGGGATGAAGATCTACAGAACTTCTTGATGGGGAAGCAAGAAGTGAGGGATGAGATCGAAATCAAAAGATCTCCTAGCAAATTGTATGGTTACTCTTCCTTTAGGGTGTTGTATGTTTATTAGAAGGATCTATATTCTGAACTGTTTGTTGGGGAATTTTGATTTCTATTTCCTAGTGTTCAGGGAGAACAACTTGATCCCATCTAATGGATTTAGGAACTGTGGTGTTTGATTAGAAATATCAGTTTTTTAAGAGGAGTGTTTCCCCTGTTGAGCTGCATTGGAAGGCTTTACTCCCAAAGTTGAAGTCATGTCCATATAATGGACTTTATATATAAGGGCTAAAGGTATTGAACCTTCCGCTATATGGTAATTGTGAGTCTTTATCTAGAGTACTAAAGACTTGACGATATTTTTATCTTTAAGAGAAATGGAAAAACAGTGGTAACATCAAAATAAACGGGCCACTGGAGAGACTTCTCTCTACGGTTCCTAGAATAGAATATTCATAGTTTAGGAACGTGCATCTCTTGAAACTAAAAGTATAGAAGTATTTAGACATTCTTTTATAAGGGTTTAATTCCTACTTGGACTAGTCCTATGTATATAATAATTGAACTTTTAGGCTGTGTTTTTTTTCAAAGATCCTTTGTTCAAAAGTTGGAGGGAAGCACAGGAAGAAGAGAGTGGTATGTTTCTTTCTTATGTGGTGATTATAAATCAGATTTCTTAAAAAGTTTATAACCTGAATTTTTCCAATTCTGATCATATTTTACTTTAGGAATATGCCAGTTATCTATGGATCTATTAAAATCTTCTATAGCTATTTCTTTTCTATCTATCGGTTCATTGACTTGAGACATCTCACATTTAAAACTATTGGAAGACGAATTGATTCTTCTAAATAAGCTCATCTTTATAAAACTTTTTTTTGTCTAACGATTCTCCTAGGGCCCTAGCGTTGACCAATGGACTCACAACCTTTGTGGGCTTTATAGTCTGGACCACGCCAGGCAAAGCAAAAGGATAAAAGCTTCTTTTTTTTTTTTTTTAATCAAAGACATTCTTAAACGAGTAACCAGTTCCTCCCCCACTGGCTTTGATACCACAACCTTAAATTGACAAAGAAATCCTAGAAATTTAAAAGGTAAAGATAAAGAAAGCCTTTTGACTCTCAACTTGATAACAATTTCTTTTAATGCTTTTAGAAGAACATCTAGAAATAGATAATCGATATTGACTCTCAACTTGATAACAATTTCCTTTTAATGCTTTCAGAAGTAACATCTAGAAAATAGATAATCGATATTTTATCATCATATCGATTATATATTCTCTAGAAAATAATTAGAAATACAGGAAGAATTTCAAGTTTTATAATCGATTAGGTAAGCTTTACACACGGTATACTATCGGTATTTATATCAAATAATCAATCGTTACTAAAAAAATTAAACATGCTTTACATGGCTCCTGTTATTCAACACCATTAAACGATTACATTTGGAATTGTCGACTTCACTACTCGACAATTATATTGACTAACTAGTTTGATGTGTACTTCAGTTATATTACTTTGACAGTTATATCGACTACATTACTGAATCGTCACACTGACCTCTTCATTCTAGCATTTAGCCGCTGCTCATCGACATAGTTTTCAAAGCTTGGGAGCCGGACCTCGGAAGGCGTCATCTTTTTCTCCATGGTTTCGCTCTATTTTCAACTAATAATCAATCATATTCAGATCATATTCTGAACGAGCATCAAAATCCTATCTCGTAACTTTTTTTTTTTTTTCCTTTTCCTTTTGGGTCTATTTCGCAAGTCTCTTCGGAAATTAATATATGCGAGTTTCGTCGGGGTTTAAAGGAGCCGCAGTCCTACGTCTCCTCGTCTCTCGCTCTCTCTCGCTCCCCGTACTCGAATCTAAACACCATCGAGTAGCGCCCCCCCTCAAATTGGTCACCGGAGAACGAATGGCGTCGTCGACTGCCGCGCCCTCGGCGGACGCGGACGACCCCCGCCGCCTCCGCCTACAAGCCCTACACCCTGGCTAAGACCCTGACCGGCCACAAGGCGGCCATCTCCGCCGTGAAGTTCTCCCGGACGGCAACCTCCTGGCCTCCTCCTCCGCCGACAAGACCCTCCGCGCCTACTCCACCGCCTCCCTCTCCCCCCTCACGACTTTCAGGCCACTCCCAGGGCGTCTCCGACCTCGCCTTCTCCGGCGACACCCGCCTCCTTGCCTCCGCCTCCGACGACAAGACCCTCCGCCTCTGGGACGTCCCCACCGGCACCCTCCTCAAGACCCTCCACGGCCACACCAACTACGCCTTCTGCGTCAACTTCAACCCCCACTCCAACCTCCTCGTCTCGGGTCCTTCGACGAGACCGTCCGCGTCTGGGACGTCAAGAGCGGCAAGTGCCTCAAGGTCCTGCCCGCCCACTCCGATCCTGTCACCGCCGTCGATTTCAACCACGGCGGCACCATGATCGTCTCGAGCAGCTATGACGGGCTGTGCCGGATTTGGACGCTTCTACTGGGCACTGTATGAAGACCCTCATCGACGATGAGAACCCTCCGGTCTCTTTCGTCAAGTTCTCGCCGAACGGCAAGTTCATCCTCGTGGGCACTCTGGATAATACCCTGGTAATGTCTCGAGCTTGTACTGTTTTCCTTTTTTTTTTTTTAATTCGATTGAAATGCCAAAGATTTTGTGGTGGGGTTTTGGTGGAAGATTCTGGGAATGTGCTGGTGATGCGATTAGGGCTTTTTCTGGTTGTCTGTTTCAGTTGATGGACTGATAGTGGAGCTTTTAGATGCTAAAGTTTGTTTCTTTAGGCTGATATTGTATGATTCTACTTCGGTTCTAGAAGGTGAAATTTTGTGCACTTGTCTACCTTGTTGCTGTCTCTTCCCTTGTCACTCCGTGTACAAGGTTGAAGGGTTACCTAGTCAAGCTTGAGATGAGTGTTCTATCTGCAAATGTAATGCTGGCGGTGGACTTTGTTCCTTTTATCCTCCTTGCATTAGGCAAGGCGACCTTCATCATTGAAAGGCAAAAGAATACATATATCACGCCATGGGAATGGAAATACTGATAATGAAAAACAGAGGAACTATCTGCTGCAAATGACTTCCTTTTAGTATCATTTTCAGATTATGGGTCGGTTGAAGGAGCATTTGAATTACCTCTGTACTCAAGAGCTCTTCCAAACTTTAGTGTGTGAAACTTTTGTCAGATGTAATTGTTTGCTCCATTGTGTCATTTGGTTCTTCACTATTATGTTGAAAGCAGCTTTAGAAAATCTACTTCTGATCAGTTCCTCTGTTCTAGCTGTGATCAAAATTTAGCTTTGTGGCGGGACTTGCATCTGCTCAGTTATGGATGGCGTTGAGGGATTATGTCCTGGTTTCCCCTGCTATTTTGTCTCGAAACATGTATATTTTCTTTTAGGTTCTGTTTTCCTTTTATTGCAGAAAATGTGCATTCTTCTTTGTTTCTAGACATGCCTTGATACCTACAATCTACTGAAAAACCCTACTAGGGCAACCATTGTCCAATGAATAATTGAATACTCTAGGGAAAAGGTGTTCGGAACTGTTGTTAATCTTTTGAAAGATGAGAGCTTCCCCAAGCTCGTCTTATGGGTCATTCCTTCCCCTTTTGCCTAATGTCATGACCACAAAAAGGAAGGAAAATGAAAAGGAAAAACTTTGGGTCTTTTGTCTCCTCATTTTAGCCCTTTCTGGTAGCTAACTTGAATCGTATTGTGCTTGCAGAGACTATGGAACATATCCACAGGAAAATTTATCAAGACATATACAGGCCATGCCAATTCCAAATATTGTATTTCTGCTTCTTTCTCAGTGACTAATGGGAAGTTTGTTGTGAGTGGTTCGGAGGATAAATGTGTATACCTATGGGAGCTACAGACGAGGAAGTAGTACAGAGATTGGAAGGTCATACTGATGCGGTCATATCGGTAGCATGTCACCCAACGGAGAATATGATTGCATCAGGAGCGCTAGGCGATGACAAATGTGTGAAGATCTGGACACAGGAAGAGATTGATCTCTTTAGGATAACCTTTTTTGTGGTTCTTATTTATGCGGTGATAATGTAAAGCTTGAGCCAGGTTAGACATTTTTTTCTTTCCCTTCCGAGATGCATCTAAAGATATTGTTCTTCATGGTCCCTGTAAGAGTGGTTTGTTCCAATATCCATTTTGGGTATGCGACATCTCTAACTGCTTTTGTATTCGAGGTCGTTATTAAGTTGTTCAGATGTACTCTTGGGAAGTTACTTGTATTTAATAATCCTTCGATGCAAGTAATTAGGTTTGGCCCTGAGGCTGAACTGAGGTG
>JAGVVM010004333.1:0-34690 GCA_019149425.1 Psidium friedrichsthalianum
TTTTATAATCTATGAAGCATTATATATTTATCCCCCCCCCCTCCTCCCTTCCCCTTCCCCTTTCTCCTCTCTTTTTCCTCCCTCCCTTGTCCCCTTCTTCCTCTCCTTCCCCTCTTTCCCCTTTCTTCCCTCCTCTCCCCTCTTCCTCCCTCCCCTCCCTCCTCTCGCCCTCTCTTCCTTCCCTCCCTCTTTTCTCCTTCTCTTTTTTCCCCCTCCTCCTGTCCCTCTCCTCTCTCCTCTCGCCTCTTCCCTTCCCCCCTCTTCCCCCTGTTTCCCCCCCTCTCTCGCCCTCCTCTTTCCCTTCTTATCTTCGCCGGCCTTCCCCCCCCTTACGTCAAACAATTGTGTGGAGATTTGTACTTAAAGAAAAATATTTCGTCCATGAGTACTGAATTGAAATACTTAATAAATCTCAAAGGACTACAGTGTAAATACCTAACACTTGAGAGATTATTTTATAAAATAACTAAAAGAAAGTCTAGTGGATGAAAATTAAAATGGAGTAAGGAAAGATGGAGAAGATGGAGATGTAAGAAGAGGAAGATGGAGAAGAATAGACGAAGAAAATAAGATGAGAATAAAGAAGGAAGATGGAGATTAAAGAAGATTCTAGCGAATAAATTAGAACAGCAGATAGATAAAGGGGACTATAAAAGGAGAAGAATAGAGCTTGGGGGGAGAGGGAAAAGGGGGGTGAAAGAGGATTTTTTGAAGGAAAATTTTGTAATGTTTTAGCAGATGTGTTTTGTGGAATTGCAAGAAAAATTAGCAGAGAAAGAAAAAAAAACCAAAAGAGATAGCTATTCTGTTTCAAAAAGAAAACATGTGAAAATGGTGGGAGAGTTTAAAACTAGGTGTTACTATCAGTGAATTTTCTACCGATTCAACACAAGTCACGAGTTCATTCCGTCGGTCTGAAGGCCATAATCGTGATCACCAGTGTACGAGATTCGAATTCGGCAATCCAATCCGGTGAAATCACGGAACGATCAGAACAGTAAAATCTCGAGAATGCCTGGTGCTAAAATGGATTTGATTTAAAAAAAAATTTCGATTAGATGGTGTCATATTCGTATGTATCTTCATATCCACATGTAGTAACTCATATTGCAATTTTCTGCTATTTTTCGCTTAAAAAGATCCCCCCCCCCGAATCCCAGATTACTGGTAGGCTCTGCCCCCTATTTGGGTGGGGATAAAGAGCTACTGTTATTCCTAGCTCTTATATGTTTGATTTCTGTCTTATCATAACCCCCAAAATTGGTAGGGCCGAGCCACCTACTGGCTGTTTTTTTTTTTTTTTTTTTTTTATTTCCTTTTTATTTTATACATACTTTCTGTATTTATTTTCTGTAGTTTAATTTTCGCGTAGTATCAAACCCGAGGATGGTGGGCCGAGCCACCTGCTGGAGGTTCTTTACATTTACTGCTTGTTTTTGTATTTTATTTTCTGCAGTTTAATTTTGTATACCAAACCCCAGAATTCAGGGCCGTGAGGCCACTATTGGAAGGTTCTTCTATATCTGCTTTTTGTACTTATATGTGTACCATTTGGTTTTTCTACACCAGTGAAGCCCCAGAATTGGTATGGCGAAGCCACCTGATGGGGTTTTTATTTACATTTTTTGGTAACTCTATTTTATGCGTTGGTTCTACATTATCAAAAACCCCAGAATCGGTAGGCCGAAGCCACTGTTGGAGGTCGTAACATTGTACAATAAGTAGTTAGCTCACTCCTTCTTTCGACTGTTCAGGGCATTTTTAATGCTATACTTTTACATATTATTTTTATATCCGTTATCTTTTAAAATTGTCGTTTATATTAGAATATATTGGATCGTCGGTCTTATTTTTATTCAAATAATACCAAAAAATGTCATCATATGCTTTCATATAGTATAGCTCAGGGCATTACTTTGCCATGCTGCATTCATACGTATTCGTATTGCAATTTTTTGTATTTTTTTTATCCGAACCCCAGATTCGCGATCGGCTCGCCTGTACTGATGGGGTAAAGGGTTTATGTATTCTGTTGGACTGGTTTCGTGATACGCAGGTTGTATCGTACGGCTCAAATCGATATCGTATTCGTACGTCTTCGTATTCGCAGGTAACGTACGCACGTCTCGTATTTCATATTGTCATTAATCAGCATATTCATAAAAAAAAATTCAAAAAAAACATCCTCAAAAATTAGAAAACGGGATCATTTCGACTGGCCAATCCTATTTGATGAGTTTCCTTCCCAATTTTTTTCAAAATGATTATTTTTCCATTTATAGGAAAATTGTCTTAAAAAAATTTCAGAAAATTCACGTAAAAAACCCTCAAAAAACTAGGAAATGGGCTATTCGACTGGCCAATCCTATTTTTGAGATTTATTCGCGTGTCGTGTCGCATGTCCACGTTCGTATGTCACATCCGCATAGTCTGCGTACACGTGCTGTATTTGTAATTCGTTCGTATGCCATATTTGTGTGTCCACGTTTGCATGTAATGTACGTTTACGTTTGCATGTCATATTTGTATATCCATATTCGCATATCATGATTGCATATCCGCGTTCGCATATACGTTTCGCGTGTCTATATTTGCTATATTCACGTTTTGATTATCCATGCACCCCATTACCATCCATGCATTTCATCTAAAAGTGAAAAAAAAAAAAAAGAAATCTCACTAAGCCTGAGGAGGGTAAACCAAGCCTGAGTTGCCAAATGAGGATATCCATGTAATAAGGTGTCGAAAAGGCATTAGTTTTAATTAACTAGTACAACCAAGTTCCTGAACTCATAATCTGGTTCGTAGAAGTAATTGTTTCATGCTAATTTACTAGGTTTCTAATTCGACCTACCAAAAAATGATTAGTAGCGACTCCAAATTCTAAAATCATGAAACAAAAAAAATCAAAGTTGCGATTCGTAGGGCTGGGAGAGTCCGTATAGGTTAGTCAATCTAATTAACCCGATATAATCCAAACCTAGGAATTTCCACCATCGAAATTTTTAGGTCGCGACAATACTTTCTCTTTTTTCAATTTTTTTTAAATTTGAACTCAATAAAAATATAGTGGTAAATCAACTACTTATCATTGTCAGATGTGGTCACATGAGAAAATCATGCCATGTGTTTTGCCATGTGGCCACATTATTTAAGTGATGGATGTCTGAAAAAAACTGTTCTGTGTGTGTCCTGCCATGTAATATCAATTCTTATTTTCTCGTACTTTAATGCCATTTCAATTTATTTATTTATTTGGTCGGAATTTCAAATCATTTTAAATGGACCAAAAAATAGGAGATAAAACAGCATAACTATGAATAAGTTACGGTTTACTAATTTTCCCATCTAATGTTTTTATGATGATTATATTATATTATTGTGCAAGGGTTTTTTTCCTTTAGTTTTTGGTTATGAAAAAACCAATTTGTACTCTAAAACAGGTTAAAAACAACTTCACCGAGAAGTTTTTTTTTTTTTTTAACTTTTTTCGTCGAAGACTTCGTCGGGAAGTTAAAGCAAGCAACTGTCGCTACTTTTTACATTGGACTCTTTTTACTTTTACGCATGAAAGAAATGGCCATGCCAAAATTCCAACAGATAATTTTGTGGATCTTAGGTGTACCGCCTTACATTAATCTATCGTTAGTATAATATCCAAATGAGAAGATGGGAATACATCGAACGATCCTTTTCGATTGAGAAGATGGTAGAATAGTTAATCGGTATCGATTTTAGTATTAGAAGCATGTAGCAAATCTTACACCAAAACCAACACCGGTCAAACTTTTCTATCATCTTCTCAATCAAAAAGGATCGTCCAATCTATCCCCATCTTCTCATCATTGTCATTAGACTAACGATAAGATTATTTAAGGTGATATAATTAAGATCGACAAATTATTTGTTGAAACTTGGCATGTCATTTCCATTGATGCACGAATAATGCTCATGAAAAGGCGCTTTATCGGGTTCCATCTTCTTGATGCTTGGATCATAGGATGCCTTCATCACATGCTCGAAAATTCTCTGCAATCAACCCAATTATTTTACCTTTCTTAGGATCCCAAGGCACACTTACTTTACGACCATCCATAAAAACAGCTTTATGGTACCTCTAAAACCCTAAGTCTTGTCTGCTTTTCTTGGTTTAAACGCTAAGCAAACACAACAGGGAAAAAAGAGAGATTCTGCAAACCAAATATACCCTAGCTAGCCATTCCAACGTCACCATGCAATTGCACTTTTCTTTATTTCATTATGTTGAGAAGATATGAGAAGTTAGATGCAATAATTGGCGCAAAAAATTATTTGCTCAATGATTTTCATGTTAGTAGGGAGGCGGAGAGAATATTTTGTATTGTCAAGCGGTACGATAGAGAAAACTAGTGCTTGATGTCTTCCAAGTGCTTTTTTTGCCTCTGAAATATACCCATCAATCTCGCTATTTGATCTCACGAGAAGCTTTGTAAATTTATTATGGAAAATACGGAGAAATCACATACACAATCACAGAAACTTTATATCAATGTGGGACAAAGTAAAGAAATTACGCGTACTTAGAAAATTACTTAGAAAACTTTACCGTAAGGATTCGAACCCTCGACTAGGCGCCACATGAGCACCTGGCTAAGCTTGATCAAGCCCCTAGCACATCTAAGCACGAATACTTGTCCGTCCTTGGCTAGGTACTCACATTTAGGTTTAGGAAGTCACCAATTGTTCACGCAACTGTCGGGCATAATCTCGATGCTCGTGTTGTCCTTTGAGCACCAGCCCTTGTCGTGACTCCATAAATTCCACTTTCGAACCTTTTTGCTCATTGATCAGCATTGTTTTTTTAGATTGATTTGGGCACAAACTCAAGTGAGGCTGGATCCAGGACTTGGGACCTACCTATACATGAACGAAAATACGATGGTTCTAAACATGGTCGGGAAAAACAAAAATGCCACTGGCAAGTCCATCAACGAGCAAGTCAAAAGGCCATCACATCTTTGAGCCGAAGGCAGGTCAATCAAATTACAGTGATTTTCCAATGAAATGATGATCATACAAGCTAACAAAAAGATTCCTTTTCCAACACAATTTACACTAATGATGAAAAAATCATTTTCTTTAAATAAGAATATAATCGATCGCATAAGGTGCTTCACTAATCGAGAAAATTGTCCAAAAAATTCATAAATTATTATACAGATGCTAATTGAGTCCTAAACCTCTCAATTTTGCTAATTGAGTCCTAAACATTTTCACATTTGCCAATTTAATCAATTCGATCAATTTTGACTAGAAATTGCTAACGTGAATATTGTTTATCTTGCATGGCATAGCCGGCATTGATATGGATTTCATATTTTTTATTGTGATTTTCTTTATTTTTTCTATGCATTTTCTCTATGCCGATGAGGGCGTCGCAGCTCCGCTGGCCGCAGGCGAGGGTGTAAAGGCTCTTGCCCAGGCCTTCATGGTCAACGAGGGTCTCTGATGACCCTCGCCAACATAGAGAATAAAGGAAAATAAAAATTCAAAAAAACATAAAAACAAAAAACCTTATTAAAATTAGTCACGTCGTGAAAAATTTTAAGTGCTACGTAGGACAATCGACGTTTATGTTAGCGACTTTTCAATGCATAATGATAGGATAGACTCAATTAGTAAAATGAAAAAAGATTATGGCTAAATTGATAAAATTAAGAGGTTTAACAATTTTTGGATAATATTCTACTTGTAATCTACTAAATGGATGCAAGCTGAAATTCAGATGGAAGGACTGATCATTTCCATAAAATAAGAAGATAGTGAGTCTAGACGTGAGCATGGGTCAAATGGGTAGGTTTTGGGCCTAAACCCTATAATCTATCCTGTTATAATCGGTCTAAATTTTTTGAACCTAGAACCTGCCATGTTCGTACTAGAATCTGTTTTGAAACCTATCGCATTTTTTTCGATCCAATTCGATGGTCTATCCAAGAACCTATTTTTTTATTTTATTTTTCAGCAAAATAATATGAGTAACAATAAAATGATTCAAAGTAAAGATGAGCAATAAAAATCACTATCTACCAAAAGCAACAATCCCTAATATAAGCAATAGAAATTACAGTCCACTAAAAATAGAGGAGGTGAGGCGAATGAGACTAAGGCTTTGTTTAATGGTAGCTAAAAATCGATTGCAAAATCGGTTGATTCTTAGGTGCTGGGAATCGAGAATCGGCCCGATTTCAACTGATTCCCAGACCTGCTTTTTGGGTGATTCGATTCGGGTTCCGAGTAAATTCGATTTGGTTTCACACCCCTAAGTGGGCCCCATAAAATACTCCAATAATCTTGTAGGTTAATGGGCGCGAGCTGAAACTCTGAAGGAGTGATAACATAAACCACCAATAATTGATTTTTTTTTTTTGACGAATAAAGCAAATTTCCGACCCAAAAAAAAACGAATAAAGCGAATTTGTTCTTGGCGACAAATTAGTGGAGGCCACGGTGTTTAATTTATGTCACATCAAATATTTTTCTATCAATTATGAGGACAATATCTCAGTAGTCAATTTTTTAAAGTACTTTGACCCCAAAAAAAATACAATTAAAGTGCCATCGACGTCCCGTCGGTGAAATAACAATTGACCGAATCCCAACTAAGCCACACAACCCCAATGCATCCACGTCATCATCTCTACTGTTCTCATTATTTTTATTGATACCCTGTCCTTCTCTTTGTCTTCTTATTCTTCAAAAATTAACTCAGGTCACAAGATTACGTCGGCCGGATGCACAAACCGGGTCCGACCCGAACCGAACGTCGAGGCGATGACTCAAACTTAAAGTCATCTGGCAGTGAAAGTGACTTCGGGTCCGTGAGTTTTCGAAGTTTCTTGAAATGCCAGACTAATCTCTATCCAGTACTACTATCTAGGGGTGAGCAAATTACATCGACCTGACTGGAACCGCCCAAACCGGACTGAAACCAGTGATCTGATTTTCGATTCTATAGAGGTCCGGTCTGGTTCTCGATTCCTACAATTGAAATCGGTGACCGGGCGATCCGTTTACCGGTTCTTGATTCCTAGAACTAGACCGGTCTTTTTTTAATTTTTTTTTTCTAATTTGGTTCGTGAATCTCTTTCGGCTCCTTAGGCCTTTTGTTTTTTGTTACGAGAAGTCATTTTATATAGACGTTGAAGTTCTATAATGTTATTGATTTTAATAATTAGAGAATAATTTGGGCTACATTTTTTTTGTTCGGTCCGGTCCATTTGTCGGTCGGTTCGATTCGATCCTGTTCCCGGGATGGTCGGTCCGGTTCCCAATTCGACAAATTGGGAATCGGGCAACCGATTCAGTTCCCAGTTCTTGAAGGGAATCGGATCGGATCGGGAACCAATCACCCGTACTACTATCGTCTCTTCATCACATATCAATCAAGTGGCTATCATACATACATACGAATTCGAGATCCATCGGATTCCAGTGATCAATCCTCCCAATTTCAGTCAAACTTCGTGAGGAAAAGGACAGTAAGGGGTCCAATTTGTCCGTTCATTAATAGGGTCATGACTTAGGCGCCTAAGGAAAATCCAATCAACCTCAAAAGAGAGCAAGAGAACAAAGATATTTTTTTTTTTTTAAAGGTGAGATCACATGTGTCCTTGCCAGAAATCGGAAATATTTTTTTTTTTCTGACCAGTTGGGTCAGTAATAAGTCTCCAATAACAAGAAGACAAGCTACAATTTTGTCACCGGTTCATTATGTGCCCCTCTTGTATAGTGTTATAGTATATGCTAGGATGAAAAGTAAGAAGGAGAAAGGCAATACAATATACTTCAAAAAGACAATCTAATTAACATGGTTAGAACAAAAAATTTGGCCACCGTTGGGAGCTAATAAGTTGGTTCATACCTTTCATGAGACGATTTTCACTTGCCCATTAATTAACTTCGTATGGAGCTAAAACACCTATTTCATCCATATGCGACTTTTGACATTTTGACGGTGGTCAATGAGAGTTGAATATTTTCGTTAAGATGGTTCGTAAGTTTTAAGAATTCGCATGCACTTGCCCATATGTCTAGCTTTGGGCCTAGCTATCTACTAGGAGGAAGACGAACAAGAATGGTTCCTTTCATTCTAGGTAAGGGCTCGAGCAATACAGCTCTAAATGTTTTTCCAATGTCTCGAAAGATCGGTTGGATCTAATTACCGTGTCATTGAAATTGGTCTCTCTGCGTGCGGGAATGTAGCCTCTCGTTGCCCGTGCACTGAGTAGCTTCTAAAAAGTATAAGAAGTTCCTAACCAATTCGATTTGGACCAAAGAACAATCCTTCTAATTTACTTTAATTTATTTTTTTTTTACACCACAAACTTTCACTTTATGTGAAAACATTCAAAAATTCCAAAAAAAGGTTTTTTTTTTGGTAATTAGAAATAACAAGTAAGCGTAATTTCTCCTAGGTAATAAAATAAGGGTTTGAAGTGCTATCATTTTCTCAAATAAGGAATTAAAGTAGATATTATTAAAAAAAAAAGGGTCTAAAATGTCTTAATTTTCTAAAATAAAGGCTTGAAATAAATATTATTTTAAATAAGAACTCGAAATAACCATATCATTCTCTCTGCTAGGGTTTCTCTTTGCAACCTGTCGCCCAGCCCTCTTTACTTTCTGAAGCAGAATTCTAAGGGAGAGAGCGGGGCTCCCCTCTCCCTCCCTCCCCCTCCCCATCCTACCTTCATATGCGGTTCCCCCTCTCTCTCTCTCTACCCTCTGCCTTAGGTAGCATCCAGAGAACGGGAAGAGTTTCTCCAACTCACCGAGGAAGAATTTTTCGAACTCACTCCATCCATCAACTCGACCACGATATACTCTAGTTTGTGCCCATTGCTGCTTTTCTTGCTCGTGGTTTTCCTCCCGGTGTAGCTCGTCGCAAACTCGTCGCTAGCCTTAATGGTCCATGTTTTTTCAACCGGTGTTGCCTGCAGCTACTGTATTTACTTCTAATTTAAACACTGCTCTTTCTTTTCTTTGTTTCTGTTGTTTCTTTGAACTTTGGGTTCTCTGTCGATTTCATGGATGGCTTATCTCATTTGGCGATCAATTGCTACATAGTTTGTAGCTTTTCACTCCCGATCTAGAGCTAAATCTATATTTGAGTGCTATTCTATCCCGTTCTAGAGATAGATTTGGGATTTTCAAAACGTTCTTTATATTTTTACAACCCATTGGTGGTGTTGTATTCTTTACAAGGTGATGGTGTTGGAAATACCAAATTTTGGCGTGCACTGCCTTTTGGTAAAATCGTTGTTATTGAAGGGGAATTTCTCAGTGTGTGCTCATTACTGACGATATGAAATTTGATGATTAATAGCCGTACGAGCTTTGATTCTACAACAAATCTGTCTTCGAAGACTGGGCTAGTCTTTACAAGCAGTAACGAGTTGATTTACGTTTCAGATTTATTTTACTTATTTTGTAGGATTTGCATCCATCTTAAGTTATATGCTACTTTCTCTATATGAAATGAGGATGCTCATGTCGACCAATAAAAAAATCCTCATAGAATGGCCTGACCTCACCACTCAATAAGGACATTTTCGTCCTTTACTTTTTTTTTTCTTTTTTTTCCATTCATTTTTTCCTTTAGTGCAGTCGGTGAGGGTCACGACTCTCACCTAAGTCCTCGCCAATGGCGAGCAAGGCGACTCTCACTTAGCCCTCTGCGGTAGCTAACTATTGCCTGAGACCGGCCAACCTGTAAAGAAGGAGGGAGAAAACAAAAAAAAGGAAAATAATAAAGAAATATGAAAAAAAAAACTTAAGGGATGAAAATTACCGAAGTGATATGATCACTTTAAATTTTATTTGAAATAATCCCTGCTCCCTACTTTTTTTGAGAAATATTTTCCCTTAATAGTTTCATAGTGTGCTAACGTCACCCTTCGTCGTCTGGGCCTACGCGCGCGTGCCAATTAAAAAAAAAAACCCGCAATAATAATTTTTCAGTCACAATTTCTAAAACTAGAGAGAGAGCGTGTGGGCCCGGAGGCCCAAGGTTGTCGGATAGCCGTAGACGTAGGGGCTACGACTAGATGTCCGGGCCGACCGCTGGATTAAACGAAAGCGACGTCCCGGTTTTGGACTGTACGGCTGTTAGAAGAGCCGGGCCCACCGCAATTCCCCTTACCGACCACCAACGACTTCTTCTTTGTTATTTTTTATTTTATTTTTATTAAACTGACTTTTTGTCAGGACTATGGAGAGTCCCATGCTGTCAATTTTTTTTTTTCCATTTCCATTTCCCCATCAACATTTGTCATGGCAAGTACATCATTGGAGGTTGGCCCTTTTCGAAAAACATCGCTCTTACCTTGGCTCAATCAATCTGTCATTTTTTACGTCATCAGCACGTCAACCGTGACACATCGGACAGAGAGAGAGAGAGAGTGAGAGTGAGTGTGAACCCTTAGAGGGCCGTGAACAGTAATTCACACTATCACATGATGATGCACGATCTAATTGTGAAGGACGAGTTTTAAGTTTCCCATTAACACTTGCCGAGAGATGCTTTCGAAACGGAAGATGGAAATTCCGATTAAATCGGGGACTCCGACGACTTTTCGATAAATTCTTGTAAAACGCACGAGGATCGTCACGTGAAATCCGTAACTGAAATATATGGCGTTAATTCACGTGTCCAGATGTCGTGGAATGATTAACTTTTTTTTTTCGTTTTGATCGAAAGGAATCGCCGATGACTTTGCTTTTTATGTGAATTGACATAGCGAGAGGTGGTTGTTTGCATACGAACCCTCCGAATTAATTTCCCAATTGAACAATCTAATCCAATTGTCAAAAAAGAAAGAATTAAAGATTGAATGGATAATCTCTAAAGCTGCCCAATTAGAGAATGATCTGTTTCACCTAATCTGACAGCAATACTGATTCTCTCTTTGACGTTTGGTTGACCTCCATGATTGGGTGTGGAAGCAGGGTCACCAAAGCCCTCATCCTACGCCTGCGACGAACATGGGGGAGACAAATCTCCAATAGTTTTTTCATCATGCTGGGTAATCATGATTCATGACATCTGTTGCTCTTCTTGCTAGGGAGGCTGTGCCCAGCCTGAATGCATATCTGATTTTAACGTTTGAGAGCCCGCACACCTTTCTTTCTTAATTGAAAATGAATCTTTTTCTCCTCCATCTTTACGTCTCAAAATTTAGATGTAACTTTTCAAGATTATGCTAAGGATCATCTCTTACATCCTATGATCAACACAACTTAAATATGGATCGGAAAACTGCATTTTAGAAGAAAAAAATTTCAAAGCAAAACTGATCGGTTTAACCGTTCTCTATGGATTGAAAATAATGAGCTCAGATAAGAGGACAACGGCTTTCCCTTTTGGTAAGAAGAAAATCACTTTTCCTGAGACACCAAACAAATTAGAACTGATAAATTTTCATGAAAATGGTTTTTATCGAAGGTATATTCGTTTGTCATGAAATTTTCAGTAAAACAAGCGCACCCAAGATCCCCTGTGTTGCATATGGCCGATTCGTTGTTTTGCGAAATTGCTAAGTTTATCATGAAATGATTTTTTGAATCGCGAGAGAATTCTATCGCAAATGTCGTAATCTTAGTTCCCATGCCAAGGATTCATCACCAAGTTAATGATTGATGGATTTCGGCATACGAGGTCAATTCATTATTGGATTTGGTCCTTGTTTCTTCTACTTAAAGTTACGATTAGTTATCGCTCAAATCGACATGATTAGGGTAGTCCCACACAAAGGTAACATCAGGCTTAAGACAAAATCAAGCTAATGACAACAACTGCAAGCATCCAAAATTAGCCAGCTTGACATGAAAGACGTAGGTGTAAAAATCTCAGACTCCAAGGGAGTGTGGAACTGGCCGTACTTACATGGTGAAATCATGAAAATTCAGTGAGAGCGTCATGCTTAAACTCCAAGATGAGAGGCGTTGCTGACGTTTAAATGGCTCGGCAGAAATTATTTTCGGTATCATCAACAATTTATCGTTTTTCTTAGGGCTACATTGGTCAAGTTAATATATGTTTGCGACTCCTATGGTCGTATCTCTAAATTGCTTTTTGTATTTACTTCGTATGAATAGCCATCAGTTGTTACATACTCTCTTTGTGCAACATTGTGAGTGAAACACATCGAGTATCATCGAGAAGAAGATCACTCCGATCTCCATAGACTAATATGATCTCCAAGAATTTGATCGGTAATGATTTCGACGGTCTAGGTTCCGAAATTTCAGGTCTCTTCGAAGACCGAGGTCATTTATTGAAGCGCCGATGGAATGATCCTTCCGATGCGCTAAAGCAGTTTAGGTTAAGTATGAATAGATCGCATCGCTCACGGCCATCATCTGCAGGCTAACCAAGTTAACATACGTTTAGAATGCAACTTGCTAGACTCAATCATATGAATTTTGTCCCCATCTTGTACTTGGAGGCTAAGTTGACCAGAAGGGTTCACCATAGTCTAATCCAAATAATTAAGTTAACAAACACACGTCAGTCATAATCCCACCCGAAGGACATCCTGTTCACTCTTTTTTGACAAATTTCTCTTCGACCTTCTTCTTTTCGTACCACGAGAAATTAATGTTAGCAAATCAAAAGGATTGGTGCAAATTGGTTGACCCTACTGTCTCAATTCAATCCAAAAGGTTGATCAAGACAAGAAATAACTCTATTGAGAGGTCCTTTTCTAGGACAAATTTGGGATCCGAAATAATATTACTTACGATTCTCGAAGGACCAATCCCGCTGGAAAAGGGTCTATTTCGTGAACAACGTAGCTTAATATCGTTTTCTTTGTTATCTTGCGCGATGTCAACTTTGTCATTTTGACTTTTCGAAATTCTTTTGTATATTAAACTCGAAAAAAATCAGAGATGTGAGATCACGGTAAAGATGATTAGACAATGATTATGTTTTCCAAATCAACATGATTGAAGTTCCGAAACGCCATCGTTAATCATGCTTAAGGGAAAAAAATAAATGAAATTAATGTTATGAGCTTAAGGGGCGGAAAAAGAGAGCGAAGTGAAAGAAAGTGATTTGTGTAAATCTAACGGTTATGACCAAATTTACAAGCTCATCGTGCAAAGTTACAGTTAAGAAGTACAAAGTCTCCTGATTTATACATCATACAGTCTCATTCTTGCCAGTTGATAAGGTTATATATCTATTAAGAAACTTATGAAAAATTATTACCTCAAAGAGGATAAAAAAAAGTTGAAATAGGTTTACAGAAATTAACCCCAACTACATAAAGATCTTAAAGAGATTTGATCGTACTCCCTTTTTGTTCTTTGCATATCTACTTTCTAGCAAGCAATCGAGCTCCTATGGTGGTAATAGCCTGTCGGTGAAGACAAACTTTTGGTAGCCTTTTATGATCTTTCTAATTCCTAACCCATTTCGGAGCTCCTTACGAGTAAACCTATCAAAATGGGGCATAAATCGACGTCTTAACTCATATATGAGGCCGAGTTGTTGTATGTGTTATTTAGTGTTAAATGGATCGCAAATAGATTTAGAATTTACTTAGACCAAACACACCTCTACAACTCTCTTTTTCATCCTCTCTCCCCCTCACTTGATCTCGCATCTACACTGTTACCTTAATTTAGGTAAGAATGTTCTTAAATTGAGTTAAATATGAAAATGTTTTATAAAATATGTCAAATATGAATCGCTAAATTTGCATTGCATAAAAATATTTCCAAACGAATTAAATGGATCTATTTGAGTTGGGCCACCTACAATTCGACCCATTAATTTGACGGTTGGCTGTAGGGAAAGAGGAAGTTCTTATACTCTGATATAAGCAAGCAAGAGGGAGAAGGGATAACCTTGTCACTGCTCTCTATCTATCGCTTATAAGAAGATTATTTTCGTTTCGATCATGTCGTGTGGGCCTATGCAAGATAACCACCTTCGACATTCTTCTTTTGGTTTTGCAGCGGCACTACAATCAGAAGCAATTCCAACGGTGAGTGGTTACCGACACTCAAAACTCCACAGTTGATCAATATTAATGATTGACACCAATACTTAAAAGACTTAAGACGCGCATGACAACATTTCTATTTCTCTATTTTTTTTCCTAACTTATTCCAGAAATAGGTTTGGAATAGAAACTCGTTTGGCAACGCAAATCTATTTTTTATTTTTGAAACAAAAATCTATTTCAGAAATAGATTTTGCCCAAAACCAGAAACAAAAATTTTCGTTTCTGACAGAAATAGAAAAATCTATTCCTGTTCCAGAAATTATTTCTAGAACAGAATAGTTGTTATGCGTGCCCTTAACGATTCATCGGTAAGTGGCTAGAGAGGATGACCGACGCACCGACACTAACACAAATGACAAGAAACTAGAAGTGAATCTCCTGCGTATGATAGAAATTTAGTAGTTTCGCAAGGGTATAATGTAACTCAATGATACAAGATCAATATCAGACTAAGTAAAATTTTCTCCCTGGGACTACCCTGTAAGCATCTGTACTTAGTTACTACAAAATTGTCATAAACATGAAACGGATTGGTGATTCCCTTCAGGGAAGACAAATTCTACCATAATGCGAACCAGACGGGAAGCTAAGTTCCTGAGGAAAAGCTATGCGTGCATCTCAATTCATTATCGATATTAAAGCAGACCCTTCTCTCAGTCTTGACATAGTAAGGTTTTACTTGAAGTAGATCTCCCATCGAATCTTCCTATCCTCGATTCTCCTCTAAACCTCTTCTGTCTTGTGCAATGACAAAAATGGCTTCCACACAGAGTCATCATAACTCATCATGAAGCTCTGATTCTGGCTCGTCCACTCTGTCCTGTTCAGGATTTTCTTCGGCTGTGCCATCTGGAGCCTCTGTTGACTGGTCGTCTGCAGAGGGTGCTTCCTCAGAAGCTGCACCGGATGGACCCGTGCTCTCAGTTTTACTCTCTGCTGGCTTCTCTATTTTAGGCTTTGGCTTCGGAATTCTATCTACAATTGAAACCTAGACAAATAGCAGCATAGAATGAATACAGCTAGTGATTCTGATATAGTTACAAGAGTACATTAAAAAATCCAGAAACTTCGTGACAACAGTACCTTATCTTGCAAACCAAAAACTTTTGATATACTTCTTCAGATGTAAATGCAGGTTCGGAAACCCAGCAGTTCTGCAAAGATTGATAATAGCAAAAGAAACATGATCATATTAGTGGCTGTAATATTTCATTGAACTATGCTTAAAGGAAAATGGGAGCTAGAATTAATGTAAAGATATATAATTCACGAAATCATCGTGTGTGTATCCTACAACCTGAGGGCATGTGCAGGAAAGAAACCTCAGTCAAATGTTATGTGAAGAGCAAAATCAGGCCCACAACAAGAAGGAAATTTCTTATTGGACCATCACAGGGCTTCTTCTCATATGAACATAAACCCCAACAATTTTCAAGGTCTAGCTATTCAACATTGAGCTACTTGCATCTATTGAACCTTGTAGACGTGGGAATATTTCATCTGCATTAGGACAGGTTAGAAGGCAGGACAGGGCAGTATTAGATATGAAAATTTCCTGAGTGTATATCCTATCCCTTGTTTTGGAGAATGATCGAACACAGTAGTGAATATGGCCATATACTATCTAATTCAATGTTTGACAAGTACTAAACAGATATAAATGGGCAACAAAATCAACAAAAAGAATTGGGCCTGCTAAATTACAGCCAGATCATTGATACTTCTTGCCAGTTGAAAAACTTTATCAATCAGCATCGAGTTGAAAGCAACAGTGTCTGCGGCTGGCACAAGAGAGAGAGAGAGAGAGCAAAATTCCATCAATTTGCTGATGCTGATGACTAGTTCAGAAGACCAAGTCGCTACCAACCCCAGCCCTAACTTGGAGAAGCAGAGACAAAGCCCGAGGGAGGTCACAGCCATTGTCAGAGATCAATGTTCCATTGTCATCAGCCATGGGGAAAATGCCAGCTATGAGCCATAGGAGTTATGCTTTGGCCTCGTCTAAACATTCACTGTCCGATTGCTTAAACAGTATATGCTACTCAAGGGCAACTCCAAAAGGTGATTCATACTTCTAAATTCATTCCAAAGTCGTATAAGGGCAACAAACATAGCCTCCAAAGAGTGGCAAAAAAGGAGGCTCTTTCAAACTTACATTACTCTATCTAACCCCCACAGAAAAAAAAATCAATTTATGCATCATGCCTCTTTGATTTAGTAGTTTTTTATTCGTCTTACTTACATGGGCAATTACATAACTTCAAACTTAGACTACTAACAAGATACTAAACAAAACAAAAATGTAAAATTGGCTCATTTCATTGCAGCAAATATCTGGTGGACCACCGAGTAGGAGAGTCAAAAATGAATTAAGGTGAAAAAAACAAGGGAAAATATATATGAATAGGATAAAACTCACTTCTGTTCAGTCTCCTTCTCATCCAACCAAATTTTTAAATTGTTCACCTCTTTCAGAACCTGTAGGACAGACATTTATATTTGCCTTCACAAGAAGCTCACTTGAAATAATCGAAATAACCTGACGACAGTCCTATGCAGAAATGAGATGATAACGAACCTCATCAATTCTCTCTCTAGGAAGCCACGGCTTTTTGGTTTCCCAATCCTGTACAACTGAGAACCAACACAGCAATGTAAGAGCAGTCAGTAGCATAGCAATCAGAAGATAAAGAAAAAAATCTTAAAATAAATTGCTATGTTTTTTGTGAAATATTGAGGTCAGTTCTAACCATATGTGAAACTTACAATAACCATATATGAAACTTACGATTCTGAGTACAATTGCAGAGTATCCAGGTTAATTTGCAAAGCCCATTGAAAAGCATGGGTGGCAAAAGATAACATGAGAGGCTAAAGTTGGTGGAGACTGGAGACAAATTGCAAGTGGAACTGTCGGCAATGTATTATGATATGCCAGCTCTGTTTCTAAGAGGAAAAGAGGCTCCTTTCCTTATCCCTTGGAGATTCAGCATATTGAAAAAGCTGGCCTTAACTTTCTAGAGAATAACTCACCCTAACATTCCAACTTCCTAAATCAAGAGAGTTTCACCAGAATCATAATTGCCTCTCATACTCTTCAACTGCTTAATATTGGCAGAAAAAGAAAATATAACTTTCAATGTATTTGTAATGTTTGTCATGTGTCAGCCCCAAAAATAAAATTCGAATCTACTGCAGTCCCATGAAACTAGTATTGTTTCATTTTTTTTTTTATGCATCAGTTGTTCCAAGCATAACTAGTATCATTTTTTTTTATGCATCAGTTGTTCCAACCATTAGTTAGTGCCTGAAGAAATCGTGAATCTGGAAATGAATGAAGTCGAATTCTAAGATCCTATCAGACAGCAGAATCTATTAAAGACTTCATTGGCTCAAGAGGAAAAAGTAAACTAAGTCTCAGTCCAGGTGGTTCAAGCAATATAGCAATATGGTTCATGCATTTGCAGAATTTTTCATCTCGAATTCAAATAAGCAGTTAGAAGAAAAAGCTCAGAAACCAATCGTAAAAACATGCATAGATTACAGAAGTCTTGTGAGAACAAGGAAGTCCATTCCACATTCCAAAGTGAATGTCAGGTACTTAGCACATTGTCCACGGTGCATCATTTGCAAGTTCGAACGATTAGACTTACAGCACACGTATGCATCTATTCTTCAGGAAGTGTTAAGCTAACGTTGATTCACATCACCACTAATTCATATTTCTACCAGATGCCACAGGGAGTGAGAAAAAAAAAATAAAATGCATAGAGTCCTGAAGCAAGTAAGATGCTATTTTGTCATTCCTGATGTTGTCGATCAACCATTGATATGCAAGAAGTGTTGCCACTTGGTCATTTCTAAGTACTAAAGGAAAATCCACCAACACATAAGAAGGTATACAACAAGCCAAAAGTAGATTTTGGGTTGACAACCTATCTATTTTTGAAGGTACAAACAGGCTAATTCTCGCTACTCATCATATTAGGATATTGGTCATTGATGGGGAAATAGAAAATAAAGAAGAAGATTATTTCCAATAGGAGTGTCATCTACTTTCATTTCACAGTAACCATCTTTTCTAGATACCTTTTGCAGTTGATCCAGGTAAGTTCGAGCATGCCCCACTGCTGCTGGCCGTTCAGTAAGTTCTTTCAATCTATAAGGACCAAATTTTGGTGGTTAGAGTATATATTCATGCTACAACTGAAAGAGAACTGATCCAGATATTTCATCAATCAAAAATCATCATTTTCTCTGAGAATAAAGCCAACCTGAAAAAAATGGGATCACCAATTGCTTTTAGCAAATTCAGACGTTCCTCAAACTCTGTTGCAGTACCATCTTCACCATCCATGTAAAGCCATTCTTGCACCTGAAACAATAGGCCAAATAATTAACTAAATCCGAGGTTACATTGTATTTGTCTAAGCTACAGGGATGAGAGACACATGAGAGAGAGCAGAGAGAGAGAGAGAGAGAGAGAGAGAGAGATGATAACCTCATCAAGCTTTGCAACGAAAGATTGGCGTTCATCACCAGTAGAAACCTTTTCAAGTTCCTCAGATGTCTCAATCTGTGAGCAACAGGATTAGCAAAAGTAGTTAGCATAACAGACAGAAGCAAGTCGAGGAAAGAGACAAATGCAGACAAAGAAGCAATAGACCTCGGAAATATGGAGATGAAGACAATTTGAAATTCAAAAACATGTCCTCCAGCAATACAATATCAGACCAAATCCAGAGAGTACGGGAGATCAGATAATTAACTCTCAAATTATGGACAGAAGCAGTCCACCATAAGCATCTCAAGGGTTTAGAGAAAGAGAGCTATTCATAGATAATTCAAACTTACAAAATCAAGATTCTTACCTTTTCCTTTGTGGCATAAATATAACCTTCCAAATTGTTTTCAACTCGGCAGTTCTCCTCCTCTCTGCATCCTTCTTGTCAAGTGCTCCTAGTTTGTTCTTTGCTTCAAGATAAGATTCTTCAGGCAGAGATATCCCAGGTCCCAATGTCTTGTCAATTATCTGGAACCAAGCAAAATTGTGACTGAATAACGTTAAAAAGAAACAAAAGTCATGCAAAGGAAACTTTACCAGCAGAAACGTTCTCAATGCAGAAACATTTATTTTTACCTTCAGCGGAACCCTGTATGTACGCTTTTTCAATTTTTTTTCCATACCCAAATCTGCAGACCCTTGTTCTACTTCACTAGAGGCAGTTTTGTTATTTACACCATCATCAGGCTGTCTCTTCTCCATGCTTTCTCCAGCAGTGTTGTTAGAACTAGGTTCAACTGATACATTTTCGGAAGCATTAGTGGAGTTTTCCAAGGTCGGCTTCTTCTTAGGAACTTCAATCCACTCTGATATTTCAACAACAGCTTCGGCCCGTTCTAACGAGAGTACCCCACTTCTACTGAGAGAGAAATGTAGATTTGCCTTTATTGGTGAAGATAAGTTTCTACCTGAATATCTGGAAAAAGTTACCAATAAATGCAACCATGTCAGATTTTATTGAAACTAGTTCATGGAGGTAAAAATTTGCCGCAGAGATGTTCACAGATAGAACCATCCAAACAATTATCAATGACTTACTTCTCAAATGCATCTGAAAGTCCAGACACTGCATATTGAGCAAACACAGGAGAGACAGTACCAGGAGGTAAAAAATCTTTACTCTCATAAGCAAGCGAAACCTCAAATCTTTGCTGTGGGCAATCGATCTGTACATCTGTTGGATAATAATGATAATAAGCGAATGACAAGGACAATAAGATGGATCTTAGGTAATTCTTTATCATCATCGATCCCTCAGAGAAAGTTTCAATATTTGATATACCTTACTGGGAAGCTTTTTCATCCGAGGCACAAGTAACTGTCGTGTGTTGTTGTCTTTAATAAGATCAGGACCTTCTAATTCAACAACATACCCATAAGGAGAACCATCAATCATCCCTAGCTTCCTATTCAACTTGATTCCATCACTTAAATTGGCGGCATATAACGCTGCACCAAGAACTACAGCTTCATCAGCATCCAGATGTTTATCTAGCTCTTTCCTTCCAAGAAATTCTTGCAGTTTAGCCTGTTATGATCAAAAAGGTATCCTCATCAAAGTCATCCTCTTTCAACTAAGCAAGAATAGCAGACAGTTAATCCAAACTTAAGAGCAAAACTATAATCAGCTGAATGAAAATGATTTACTAAGTAAAGACAAAGATAAGGATTCCCTTTAATACTGAAGTAAAATGAAATGAGGACACATTTTGTCATCTACAACATAGCCATGCATGGATAAAAACCCTACTTGGTGTAATTTATACTGATGCAAAAACCTTATATTTGGCATAAGTTCTACTTTTCACTATATCATGATACTCCACAATTTGGCAAAAAGCACCAGATATCAACCATTCTCGTTTAGAAACATTTAGTTCCTGTATGGTTTTAAAAGTCAAAAGAAATTCAATTTCTGGTGGATAATCTTCAAGTAACCATCTTGCTTAAAAAGCTAAAACAAAGGGGGGGCTAGATTCATAAGTTTCTATATACAGCTGGGGTGAAACTTTGCTGCTGAGTCGTGCAGTTTAATTTTTCTTCTTTCTTTTCACTAGGTACATGGGAGAGGATTCCACACATTTTAAGAAGAAATGGTACACATAGCCATTACCGTAGTGTATCTTTACACGTGAGATCATAAACACTAAGAGGTGAGATTTTAATCTGACGTTTTCTTTTTCTTTCCTTTGTTTTGCGAAGTAAGGTGGGGGAGGAGGGAAAAGCTTCTACAGTCCATGCAATAACCTATAGCTGTTATTCTAGCATCCTTACAAGTGAGATTCATGCTGAAGTGAACTTCAAACTTGGCCCATTCGGGAACTGTCCAAATGACGAAATTACAATTCAACATTACCCAGTCATATTATGATTTTTTTTTTGTTTGGTTCAAATACACTATTTTTACAGGAGTCAAGAGAACATCTATTTCATCAATGCCCAATAAAGTTCATTAGAAATCACACACCAATCCACAAGCACCGTCATTGGCCACGGGAAGTGGAAATTACTAGAACTTGGAGTGCTCCTGCAGCTGAATCTCAATGCCGAATTATTACTCTGTTTCTATTTTGACATATCATGGCTAATGCCCTAGAAAAATTCATGAAATCAAAGAACAGACTGATAACAAATGTTTGCCTGAGAAAGAAACAACAAACCTGCAACTTTGGCACTCTAGTGGCACCTCCTATCAACTCCACCGCATAAATTTCATCTACGTTCGTGCCAGTGTTCTCAAGGACTTCTTTTACTGGTAGAAGAGCTTTCTCCCACAAATCTGCACAGAGTTCTTCAAACTTCTCACGGTAATAGTACTCCTACAGGAAAAACAAATTGTGTGTATTAGTGTTTCAGTCTTAATTTAAACTCTCCAATTTTAATCAAATTCATATTCAGACAATAACCTAGTCTAGTCTGCCATGGTACTCTTCCCAACAAAAGTCCGTTCATTCATATTGTGAAACTGGAATTGGAGAAGGCCTGCTCCTCCTTGTCAAGCTAGTGGAACATAGAACGGACTCATTTTATGTTCATTTTTGGAACATAATGAGCATTCATTGTGATCATTCATACTGATTTCCGGCAACTTCTTCATAGTTACATGTCATACTGATTTCCAGTAACTTCTTCATAGTTACATGTTAGGCTCTGAAGGAATGTAACTGGACACATAATAAATTATCGATTCGACTTATTTAGTATCATTTCACAAGTTCATATGTCAGGGTACAAGGCCGAAAAAGACACCAGTGATTACCTTGAAATTAGATCTCAAACATTAAGATAATAGGAAGAACATGGCATATGCCACAGCGTGGTGGCCTAAAAGGATTCCCGTGGCCGATCACCAATAAAAAGCAAAAGCTGGTTGCCATTAATACAATGTATAATGGTCCAGGATGTACTGTATAACGCTCAATAGTAATCTAAAATATTGTCGCTCGTACTGTTGCTATTGCTATAGTAAATCACAACAAATACCACTTTGCAATTTGACAGGGCTATGCTCTAACTGAGCACTATTATGTAGCTCCTACATTTCCAAATACCATGTGAAAAAGAACCTAGCACTGCTATCACTACACCGTCGAAAAGGATATACAGAATCTTATTAGCTTAATTAGTACCGGAGATGGACCTTAATATAACTATCGGAAAAGAGCTTGCAGCTCTCTCAAGTGTGAAATGTAGCAGAAAGAAAAGCAATGGTGAAAGACCGGCTTTTAGTTTGACAATTCTTGCTCATTATCCAATCTCCTACTTTGAGACGTTATAATTCATGTGAGACAATAGAAAACAACTCATAATGGAAAAATGAAAGGCATGCAATTTACCTCTCATAAAGACTCGTGATAATTGATAGGGCAAATGCCAATCATGAAAACCTCATGCATGTGGACAACATTTTGCACACAAAAGCTTATGTGATTAATGCTTCACCAACCTGAAGTCCCGATCATCATACAAGGACTCAACTGATATAGGAGCCATTGTGTTTGCACTCAGAATTCCCTTTGTGCGTTTGACCTGTTTTTTTAATTTAGCCATTGCCTTAGGGGATTTTCGCACATCAACCCCATTTCCAACTTGTTTGTTGAATTCATCAGCGAAGTACTCCACCAGCCTTAATTCCATATTTTGACCTCCAAGTTCAGCGTTCCATCTAACATCCTTGACCTGCAGGCACCTTAAGAGTTGTTATCATACTCAGGAAGAGAAAGCTATGCACCACACATGGTGAATGAAGCGAGTGTTAAAAAGAAAGGGTCGCACATGTAGAGAGAGATAGCCAACTGCTAGAAAGAGTTAGTGAACACGAATATGAGTGCGACGATTGGAGAATTTATATGCATAGTTTTGGTAGGCATAAAGCCGCATTACTTGCAAAGACTAGCAATGACAGAAAAGTATATACATGGAAAACCTAAGCAATGAAGACAAAACAATTTGGATGACGTCCATCCATCGGCATTAAACAATGTTGATGACCCAAAACTTCTTCTGAAGCATTTTGGATATGGGCAGAACCCCTTAGTCCTTTCTTAATGAAACTCGTTTATCATTAACGAAATGATGTCCCAATTTCCTCCTAGAATTAATCGCCATTTAAACACAGAGATATCACTCTAGGGTCTCTGGTCATGGGTGGGACCATAGCGAACTTAAGGGGTTTCTAAGACAAGGATTTTACCTGAAATGGGGACCGTACTCTTCATGACTCTGTCTTTAAGCAGAGCTTACACCAATGCTGCATAAGTACTGCTTGACCCTTCTAAGATAGAACATTCCTCAGTTATTTAGAAATCCTTATCTTCCTCATTATTGCTCACCGATGGTGAAATGACAGGACATTATTCCGCCACTGAGCTCCTGGAGAACCCCTTGCGTCGCCTGCCCAAAGTAAGGCGGCACTGAAATCACCGCATCTTTGATCGGCACTTTGGAATGGAAGTCAGCCAATCTGGCTGCGTATCCCAAAATCATAGCCAACAATTCCTCAACCGAATAAACAGTCTCCGCCTCACCGTCATGAATCCTAAAGCTCACCGCCCCTCTCGAATCCTCCACGACGCTAAACGGCAAGTACATCGAGTCCATGACCCTCTTGGCGTAATCAAGGGGTTTTCCTAGCAAGTCTCTAACCTGGGAAAAACACCTTGTCCGGGTACCGGGCGACCAAACCCGCGGCCTCCTCGCCGAGCAACCGCGCGCCGGGCTGGAACGCCACTAGGGCGGGCGATTTCCGCTTCGACATCTCGTTAATGGCGACGGTAATCGGGCTCTGCCCGGGCTTAATGTTGACGACGGCGACTTTGATCCATTCCGAGCCTAGATCCACGCTAGAAACCGCAGATCGAGCAGGAGCGGGAGCCAGCGAGAGGACGACGAAGCATAACACGAACCCGATCAGCGCCGGCTTCATCTTCGGCCCCCCAGTGCAGCAACTACAGACTTCCCTCTGTCAAAAACGCAAGCAGAAAGAAGCGATTTTCCGGCGAGGGTGAGAAACGAATCGAAGAAACTAGATTGGCGCACTTGCAAATCGAATTCCAAATTCTTGCACGATGCAACTGAATCAAGATCGAAAAGAAGAGTGATCGAACCAGTTGAGCATGTATTGCATTCTCCAGAAGACAACTGAGGAGCGATTTTCTTTCGCGTTCTTCAAATATTTTCTGGACTCCGTGGGACAAGTAACACGCAACGGGCAAGGAGAGTGGGGTTATGTACCTGAAGGAGGCTTTATCCAATGAGAAGACCTCACGTGGCAAAATGTACACGTGGCTAGTCAGTAGAAGTCTCGATGACGAGGGATTCGTCGTGCTGGCTCCCCGAATTTTGGAGAAGGGTCTCCGGTTGGAAAAGTCATCGGGGGGTAATTTCACAACATTGTCATTAAATTATAGAAAATACGACATATTTGCCCCTCAAAATTTCAGTTATCACGCAATAATTCCCTTAATATTTATTTCACACAACTGCAATTTTTTTTTGTTAACATAAATAGGTAAAAACTTATTTTCCTCTTTAGGCGCAGTCACGATCCTTATCCATCGATAAGGGTTAAGCTCCTCTTACCGTTTCCCATTCATTGATAAAAAAATAAAGAGCGTAACTCATAATTCCAAATTAAAGTGAAACTTATGTCGATCTCCCTTTAAGAAAAGCCCAAATCTCAATCAAGATCCTTAAAAACACTTAATGAAAGAGTTGCTTCTTCTTGTCCCTCCGGAGTTCCAATTTCTTCTTATTTTCGGCCTTGGCTTTTTCTCATGAGCAATGGCTTTGAGGCTAGCCGCGGACTTGCTTCGCAACCTCACCCTTCGGATGGGCATTGTTGGCCACATCGCCACCCGAAATGAAGCAACACAAGCCCGCCCTCGAGAGCGATCATAGCTTCTTTGCTGATCGAATCAATGTGCTCGGGGAGAAGTCACTCTCGAAACTTTGGGATGAAATTCTCAAGTGGGTTCGTGTGCAAGCTGGGACCGCATTCTTTTTAGCTCTTGTGCTTTCACCGGCAAAGCCTTTCCATTCGGAGTTGGTACAGCTTCGTTGTCCCGTGATTTCACGATCCGGTTACCGTTTGAAACTCTAGCATTGTCATCCCATTTATTTCTCAAGTACACAAGCGAATCTATTAGTTGCCCCAATCGGTCATTGACACTCTACATCTCTCTCCTAAGCATCGAGATTGAATTTTTGGTGCTTTCCAAAATTACGAGATTGCTGAAGAACTCCTAATTTATTGCAAAAATCTAAATGTCTAGGGTGCATTTTTTTTTCGTGAGAAAATAAACGAATGACAAAAAAAAATCATTAACTAAGATATTTAGTCATAATTTATTGTCGATGATAAAATAGTTTTAATCGGTTTAATTATTTAAGAGATATGAATAATTATATATAAAAAAAAGGTTCTTCCAGGGTTTATGGGCTTTGATCACTGTGTAAACAGCCTTTGGGGCCTTTGGTCTGTCGGCCCAAACTCTCTTCATATTTGTAGGCTTTTCAAATTCCTACTCAATTCTCGTTTCCGACTCCGGGGGCTCGTCTTGTTGCTCCCTCCTCCTTCCTCGGAGCTGCGAGCGACCGAGAGCTTCTCTTCCTCCTCCCTCCGTTCTTGCTTCGTCCGTTGATTAGGGTTTCGTCGGTCGCCTACTGAATTTCGAAGATGACTCTGGCGGAGGAGGAGATCACTCGCCTCCATCGGATCCGGAGGACGGTGATGCAGATGCTCCGGGATCGAGGCTACCTCGTCGCCGACTACGAAATCAACATGAGTCGGTTCCAGTTCATCGATCAAGTTCGGCGAGAACATGAAGAGGGAGGACCTCGTCATCAACAAAGCTAAGCGCAGCGATAGCTCCGATCAGGTAACCGCGAGGATTCGCATTTGCGCTTGTCTGCTAATAGGTTTTTGAGTGTTTTCCGGCCGCCTTCTCGTGTCGCGTCCGATGTCACAAAGGTTTGATTTTGCGTAGATTTATGTGTTCTTTCCTGAAGAGGCGAAGGTTGGGGTGAAGACTATGAAGATGTATACGACCGCATGAAGTCGGAGAATGTGTCCGAGCAATATTGGCTGTTCAGCAGCAGAATTTGACTCCGTTTGCGCGGACTTGTATTAGCGAGATATCAACGAAGTTCCACTTGGAAGTCTTCCAGGTAGAGTCAACTGATTTTGCTTCTGTTGCCACTAGCCTGTTTTTTGTTGGGAAAAATAGATGTACTCGTTATCGAATTGCATAGACACAAGTAGGTTTTGGCCATAAACATAGACCATAGGTCGCATCACATTCGAAGCTCATTGGGCAGTGCTGGATGATGGTGAAACAGATTGATGGGCCCTTATTATTTGCTTTCCCAATGTTCTCGTGAATCAAGTGCTCACTAGATGATGTGATTTTTAATAATTGGGCAAATCTTTTCTTATCTTTGTTATCATTGACGAAGCGTGCAAGGAAATTTCAGCATCCCACATTAATGAAGATCGCCTTTTTGAAGTCTAGTGTACGCACATCATTGTGCATGCTTATGGAGACTTCTTTTGGAACTTGATAATCTTTCATGAAATGAATGAGCAGTTGATGTTATAAAACGGACGGGCAGGAATACATTAGCTTGTGTAATAGTCTGAGGTTATCTTACTAAGAAAGTTATAGTGGCCCCATCCTGAACTCTCTGTTTGAAGAACATACGGTTGAACCTCAGGCGAATTTCTTCCTAAGCTATGCTAATCAGCTGCATGTATTGAATTGCCACACCATCAACTGTGGAATATAGCAAGCATTTGGGCTGTCTATTGTTTACGATGGATATAAAGCCACCTTATTTGGCAAGTTGTCATGATTCTGAGATGATTGAATCTGGAATTCTTTGGAAAAAAATTGCTTTTGTTTTATTGTGTTAGTAGCTGTTTTAGTTGATCTTTCCTTCCAGTCGACAATACAGCTCTATTTTCGTCTAGTTGGATCTAACAAGTGCTTTTGAGGCAGCATAATGCAGTGTATCTTCAAGCCCATTGTTCCTTTATGGTGAATTTATGTTTAGCTTCCTGAATCAACAGTCTATTGTTTCATTGAGTATTTTATGTTATTATGGTGTAGGAGGCGGAGTTGTTAGTCAATATCAAAGAGCATGTACTTGTTCCTGAGCATCAAGTGCTTAATAACGAGAAAAAGAAGACTTTGCTGCAGAGATATACAGTGAAAGAAACACAGGTTAGCGTCTGACAGAATTTGGTATTTGCATGCTTCATGTGGATGCAACTCTTATGATGCATGCCTGTGCATGGTATGCACCCACAGGAATTTATACAATGGATTAATTGGGAAATACTGCACGACAGTAAGAGCAGAATATCTGTTCTCTTTGTATCTATGGCTTTCGCTTCATGTTTTTGGGACTCAAGACTAAATCCTAGCCAAACATGTTTGAGTTATGGTAGAGAGAGCCTTGTAAGATGATGGCTTAATTGATGCAGACAAGAGGCATTTAAATGTTGCAGGGCATATCCCACTCGGCATTCACCTCTTCCAAGGGTACTGTCATTGTCATTTGACATTTTTTGCTAGTCTTTCTAGTCAAAAGAACTTCTCTTGGGGTTGCTTCATGTTACTGCCCTGTTCTCTACAGACCTGCTTCTCTTATTTTTAATAGGGGATTGTCAGTGTTGCAAATGAGTTTGATAGCATTTTGTGTTACTATTTCAGTAGATATTTACATCATGTTGTTTCTCATTGTTTTGTTCCTGGGTGATCGAGTTCAGCTACCGCGTATCCAAGTCACTGATCCAGTTGCGCGCTACTATGGCCTGAAGCGTGGAAAGGTTGTGAAGATAATAGGCCGAGCGAAACGCAGGGCGATACGTCACTTACCGATTGTTGTCTGAGGCTCATCTCCACCACAGTGTTAACTCGAGTCATGAATCAGATATAGCATGTGCGGCGATGGAAATCTTGAGTTCTGTGGAGTTTTGCTCTTTACACCTGCTCTTCCTTCAAAAGCTAAAACAATGAAGATGCCATAATCTGAAATTGAAACGAAATGTCCTTCTTTCCAAGCTTTGCGCTTTTGTTGGAACTCTTCATAAGTAAACGATTTCTGTACAATATCTTCTGATGTAACTGAGAGGTTGCTGGGCTCGTTACTGCCTAGACTACTTACCTGTAATTTATCTGGCAGGTAATCCACTCAAGTTGAGAGGCTGTTTCTGGGCCACTTCTACTTTCACCTCGTTGTGTGGAAGTTTATTCCATGGGATCAGCTCCATTTGTTCCGTAGAAAAGAAGTGATTTGGAAAATAATTTCAAAAAAATGAATGCTTGTATTGGTCGCCAAAAAGAAGGACAAAAAATTTCATCCTCTATGTAATATTGTTGTTGGTAATGAAAATATTTTGTTATTGATTAATTATTAACCATTCATTTTTTTTCGCAAAACAATGATTTTTGGAGACATATGAGGGTGGGCTTCTATTCACGAATGTACTGGTCAATAGAGAATGGTTAACTAACCTCACGAGTATTCAGGAAACAATCCTTCCTGTGTGAAACGGTAAATTTTGAAATGAAGAGTTCTCTTGAGGATGTTCTCGACACCCAAACAGAACTTGTCGAGCTTTCTCATCGTGTGGTGTGGCGAATACAATGTTTCGAACGAAGTTCCATCGTCAGATCGTTAGTAAAATTGAAAAACGCCCTCCGCAACCTACCATTAACACGGAATAAAAGGAATATGAAGCTCTCTTCTGTGGTCGTCACCAAAATGTAGAATCCAAATGCGGCATTCGCGTGTTTCACCCGTCAAATTATCAGTGTGATTCGTACTTTGATATCATCTCAATGTGTAAGATCAAAACTCTTCTCTCTCCTAAAATTGGCATCGAACGGTCATTCCGAGGGTGGTTTCAGCTGCATCTTCCTGTTTGGGTGTCGAGAACATCTCAAGTAGCACTCTTCATTTCAAAATTTACCGTTTCACACAGGAGGATTGGTTTCCTGAATACTCGTGACGGTTAGTTATACCATTCTCTATTGACCAGTACATTCGTGAAATAGAAGCCCACCCTCATATGTCTCCAAAAATTCATTTGTTTTGGCGAAAAAAATGAATGGTTAATAATTAATCATAACAAATATTTTCATTACCAACAACAATATTTACATAGAGGATGAAATTTTTTGTCCTTCTTTTTGGCGACCAATACAAGCATTCATTTTTTTTGAAATTATTTTTCCAAATCACTTCTTTTCTACGGAACAAATGGAGCCTGAATCCATGGAATAACTTCCAACAAGAAGTGAAGTGGCCCAGAAACAGCCTCAACTTGAGTGGATTACCTGCCAGATAAATTACAGGTAAGTAGTCTAGGCAGTAACGAGCCCAGCAACCTCTCAGTTTACATCAGAAGATATTGTACAGAATCGTTTTACTTATGAAAGAGTTCCAACAAAAGCGCAAGCTTTGGAAAGAAGACATTCCGTTTCAATTTCAGATTATGGCATCTTCAATTGTTTTAGCTTTTGAAGGAAGAGCAGGTAAAGAGCAAAACTCCACAGAACTCAAGATTTCCATCGCCGCACATGCTATATCTGATTCATGACTCGAGTTTAACACTGTGGTGGAGATGAGCCTCAGACAACATATCGGTAAGTGACGTATCGCCCTGCTGTTTCGCTCGGCCTTATTATCTTAAAACCCTTATCTTCCCACAACCTGTCCACGCTTCAGGCCATAGTAGCGCGCAACTGGATCAGTGACTTGGATACGCGGTAGCTGAACTCGATCACCCAGGAAACAAAACAATGAGAAACAACATGATGTAAATTCTACTGAAATAGTAACACAAAATGCTATCAAACTCATTTGCAACACTGACAATCCCCTATTAAAAATAAGAGAAGCAGGTCTGTAGAGAACAGGGCAGTAACATGAAGCAACCCCAAGAGAAGTTCTTTTGACTAGAAAGACTAGCAAAAAATGTCAAATGACAATGACAGTACCCTTGGAAGAGGTGAATGCCGAGTGGGATATGCCCTGCAACATTTAAATGCCTCTTGTCTGCATCAATTAAGCCATCATCTTACAAGGCTCTTCTCTACCATAACTCAAACATGTTTGGCTAGGATTTAGTCTTGAGTCCCCAAAAACATGAAGCGAAAGCCATAGATACAAAGAGAACAGATATTCTGCTCTTACTGTCGTGCAGTATTTCCCAATTAATCCATTGTATAAATTCCTGTGGGTGCATACCATGCACAGGCATGCATCATAAGAGTTGCATCCACATGAAGCATGCAAATACCAAATTCTGTCAGACGCTAACCTGTGTTTTCTTTCACTGTATATCTCTGCAGCAAAGTCTTCTTTCTCGTTATTAAGCACTTGATGCTCAGAACAAGTACATGCTCTTTGATATTGCCTAACAACTCCGCCTCCTACACCATAATAACATAAAATACTCAATGAAACAATAGACTGTTGATTCAGGAAGCTAAACATAAATTCACCATAAAGGAACAATGGGCTTGAAGATACACTGCATTATGCTGCCTCAAAAGCACTTGTTAGATCCAACTAGACGAAAATAGAGCTGTATTGTCGACTGGAAGGAAAGATCACTAAAACAGCTACTAACACAATAAAACAGAAAGCAATTTTTTTTCCAAAGAATTCCAGATTCAATCATCTCAGAATCATGACAACTTGCCAAATAAGGTGGCTTTATATCCATCGTAAACAATAGACAGCCCAAATGCTTGCTATATTCCACAGTTGATGGTGTTGTCAATTCAATACATGCAGCTGATTAGCATAGCTTAGGAAGAAATTCGCCTGAGGTTCAACCGTATGTTCTTCAAACAGAGAGTTCAGGATGGGGCCACTATAACTTTCTTAGTAAGATAACCTCAGACTATTACACAAGCTAATGTATTCCTGCCCGTCCGTTTTATAACATCAACTGCTCATTCATTTCATGAAAGATTTCAAGTTCCAAAAGAAGTCTCCATAGCATGCACAATGATGTGCGTACACTAGACTTCAAAAAGGCGATCTTCATTAATGTGGGATGCTGAAATTTCCTTGCACGCTTTCGTCAAGTGATAACAAAGATAAGAAAAGATTTGCCCAATTATAAAAATCACATCATCTAGTGAGCACTTGATTCACGAGACATTGGGAAAGCAAATAATAAGGGCCCATCAATCTGTTTCACCATCATCCCAGCACTGCCCAATGAGCTTCGAATGTGATGCGACCTATGGTCTATGTTTATGGCCAAAACCTACTTGTGTCTATGCAATTCGATAACGAGTACCATCTATTTTTCCCACAAAAAACAGGCTAGTGGCAACAGAAGCAAAATCAGTTGACTCTACCTGGAAGACTTCCAAGTGGAACTTCGTTGATATCTCGCTAATACAATCCCGCGCAAACGGAGTCAAATTCCTGCTGAACAGCCAATATTGCTCGAACACATTCTCCGACTTCATGCGGTCGTATACATCTTCATAGTCTTCACCCCAACCTTCGCCTCTTCAGGAAAGAACACATAAATCTACGCCAATCAAACCTTTGTGACATCGGACGCGACACGAGAAGGCGGCCGGAAAACACTCAAAAACCTATTAGCAGACAAGCGCAAATGCGAATCCTCGCGGTACCTGATCGGAGCTATCGCTGCGCTTAGCTTTGTTGATGACGAGGTCCTCCCTCTTCATTTTCTCGCCGAACTTGTCGATGAACTGGAACCGACTCATGTTGATTTCGTAGTCGGCGACGAGGTAGCCTCGATCCCGGAGCATCTGCATCACCGTCCTCGGATCCGATGGAGGCGAGTGATCTCCTCCTCCGCCAGAGTCATCTTCGAAATTCAGTAGGCGACCGACGAAACCCTAATCAACGGACGAAGCAAGAACGGAGGGAGAGGAAGAAAGCTCTCGGTCGCTCGCAGCTCCGAGGAAGGAGGAGGGAGCAACAAGACGACGCCCGGAGTCGGAAACGAGAATTGAGTAGAATTTGAAAAGCCTACAAATATGAAGAGAGTTTGGGCCGACAGACGAAAGGCCCAAAGGCTGTTTACACAGTGATCAAAGCCCATAAACCCTGGAAGAACCTTTTTTTTATATATAATTATTCATATCTCTTAAATAATTAACCGATTAAACTATTTTATCATCGACAATAAATTAATGACTAAATATCTTAGTAAATGATTTTTTTTGTCATTCGTTTATTTTCTCACGAAAAAAAATGCACCCTAGACATTTAGATTTTTGCAATAAATTAGGAGTTCTTCAGGCAATCTCGTAAATTTTGGAAAGCACCCAAATTCAATCTCGATGCTTAGGAGAGAGATAGTAGAGTGTCAATGACCGATTGGGGGCACTAATAGATTCGCTTGTGTACTTGAGAAATAAATGGGATGACAATGCTAGAGTTTCAAACGGTAACCGGATCGTGAATCACGGGACAACAAACGAAGCTGTACCAACTCCGAATGGAAAGGCTTTGCCGGTGAAAGCACAAGAGCTAAAAGAATGCGGTCCCCAGCTTGCCACACGAACCCACTTGAGAATTTCATCCCAAAGTTTCGAGAGTGACTTCTCCCCGAGCACATTGATTTCGATCAGCAAAGAAGCTATGATCGCTCGAGGGCGGCTTGTGTTTGCTTCATTTGCGGGTGGCGTGTGGCCAACAATGGCCCATCCGAAAGGTTGAGGTTGCGAAGCAAGTCCGCGGCTAGCCTCAAAGCCATTGTCATGAGAAAAAGCCAGGCCGAAAATAAGAAGAAATTGGAACTCAGGAGGGACAAGAAGAAGCAACTCTTTCATTAAGTGTTTTTAAGGATCTTGATTGAGATTTGGGCTTTTCTTAAAGGGAGATCGACATAAGTTTCACTTTATTTTGGAATTATGAGTTACGCTCTTTATTTTTTTATCAATGAATGGGAAACGGTAAGAGGAGCTTAACCCTTATCGATGGATAAGGATCGTGACTGCGCCTAAGAGGAAAATAAGTTTTTACCTATTTATGTTAACAAAAAAAAATTGCAGTTGTGTGAAATAAATATTAAGGGAATTATTGCGTGATAACTGAAATTTTGAGGGGCAAATATGTCGTATTTTCTATAATTTAATGACAATGTTGTAAATTACCCCCCGATGACTTTTCCAACCGGAGACCCTTCTCCAAACTTCGGGGAGCCAGCACGACGAATCCCTCGTCATCGAGACTTCTACTGACTAGCCACGTGTACATTTTGCCACGTGAGGTCTTCTCATTGGATAAAGCCTCCTTCAGGTACATAACCCCACTCTCCTTGCCCGTTGCGTGTTACTTGTCCCACGGAGTCCCCAGAAAATATTTGAAGAACGCGAAAGAAAATCGCTCCTCAGTTGTCTTCTGGAGAATGCAATACATGCTCAACTGGTTTCGATCACTCTTCTTTTCGATCTTGATTCAGTTGCATCGTGCAAGAATTTGGAATTCGATTTGCAAGTGCGCCAATCTAGTTTCTTCGATTCGTTTCTCACCCTCGCCGGAAAATCGCTTCTTTCTGCTTTCGTTTTTGACAGAGGGAAGTCTGTAGTTGCTGCACTGGGGGGCCGAAGATGAAGCCGGCGCTGATCGGGTTCGTGTTATGCTTCGTCGTCCTCTCGCTGGCTCCCGCTCCTGCTCGATCTGCGGTTTCTAGCGTGGATCTAGGCTCGGAATGGATCAAAGTCGCCGTCGTCAACATTAAGCCCGGGCAGAGCCCGATTACCGTCGCCATTAACGAGATGTCGAAGCGGAAATCGCCCGCCCTAGTGGCGTTCCAGCCCGGCGCGCGGTTGCTCGGCGAGGAGGCCGCGGGTTTGGTCGCCCGGTACCCGGACAAGGTGTTTTCCCAGGTTAGAGACTTGCTAGGAAAACCCCTTGATTACGCCAAGAGGGTCATGGACTCGATGTACTTGCCGTTTAGCGTCGTGGTGGGATTCGAGAGGGGCGGTGAGCTTTAGGATTCATGACGGTGAGGAGGCGGAGACTGTTTATTCGGTTGAGGAATTGTTGGCTATGATTTTGGGATACGCAGCCAGATTGGCTGACTTCCATTCCAAAGTGCCGATCAAAGATGCGGTGATTTCAGTGCCGCCTTACTTTGGGCAGGCAGAGCGCAAGGGGTTGCTCCAGGCAGCTCAGTTGGCTGGAATCAATGTCCTGTCATTGGTGCACGAACACTCCGGTGCAGCATTACAGTATGGAATCGATAAGGATTTCTCAAATGGCTCGAGGAATGTTCTATTTTATGATATGGGGTCAAGCAGTACTTATGCAGCATTGGTGTATTTCTCTGCTTATAGTACTAAGGAGTTTGGGAAGACTGTTTCGGTCAACCAGTTTCAGGTAAAAATGACTTGTCTGTAGAGGTCTAGCTTAATGTAGCTCATGGGATCACCCATATGCATATGTTTGCCTATTCTACTAGCGCTTTAACTGAGCTGCCATTTATGGCATCTGGCAGCAAACATACTTACTAATAGAATGGCTAATAGAACAGCGAAGAAAATAGTCACACCATGGAAAA
>JAGVVM010004334.1:0-11501 GCA_019149425.1 Psidium friedrichsthalianum
AAAACTGGACTGGTATAATGGTTCATACATTCACATACTGCTTTTTTTTTTTTTGTTTTCCATTCAAACTCGAGTCTCTAGTATGACCATGGAGTCGATAGATGACATTTGTTTTAAACTAAGTAGTTTAATGCATTTCATTGGATTTTTCAGTAAGTGAGTATTATCTAACCATTAGAATTTTGTTTAGGTACATATTTTTTGCTGATAAGGTAGAGATCACAGATATCACCAAGCAGACAAGCTTCTTCGTCCTTCTGGGACCTAAGAGCAGTCAAGTATCTGTGCTATCCCATGAACTTAGACATGATGTTCAAACTTTCAGCAGGTTCATATTTATGATTCTGTTGGCTATGTTTTGACATTTTAACAGGTTATGGAGCATCTGAATTTGAAGGATCTGGATGGACAACCATATGGCTCACATAGACATTACAGTGTAATGTTTGTTGGATCTTCATACCAAATCCTTCTGGTTGCTGATTTGGAGGGCATAGCATATGATTGCATATAATCCAATTGACATTCCTGTGAATTTGAGCATATTCAATTTGTAGCATCTTCCTTCCCTTAGCTGTTATGTGAAAAGGAATGTAGTGATGCAGCAAAGAAGTGCCCAAGCATTGCAACCTATCGTCTTTTTGCTAAGTATGTTACGCAATGTGCTCTTTAGAACATCGTCTATCAGGGCTGCTAACAGGAACACAGCATTCGTATGTTCCATGTCCAGCAGTTATTGACAATAAAGAGATATGATGTAATTTTGTTGACGTCATATCTACAGCTTAGGCATTATAACTTTTTCATTGTCATAACCTGCAAGTTCTTGATCTCTGTCTCTGATGCTCAAAAGTGTGACGAGAGTCAAGTTCATATAACCTGGACATGCAATTGATAGATTGCTCTACATTTGCAGATAAACGGAATGCCAATAACAGTAGGAGTTGGAAATCTTGTTTCTGAAGAAGGTTATTCTATGTTGATGTCACCTGCTGCTGCCACAACTGTCTGGGATATCCTCTTATCTCATGGTGCCATCCCAATGGGAGCTAATGCATGGGAAAGGCTAAGGACTCTGCGAGGTCAATTTATCTTGGCTTAAATGCATTACTTTTCATGTAAAGTATTACTTTAGCATATGCATACTGTTGTCTGTTTGGAATTTTTTCCCTAATCGCTCGATAATACTGGGGATGAATTTATGCAGTAGTTAGTGATTTAGTGTGAGTGAATGGGAACTATGGTTTCAAGGCATTATTTCTGGTAGTGGACATGTATGTTTTGGTTTTTGTTGGGACATTTTCTAGAATGGCATGCACTAAGCAGACTACATTGGCCCTCTGCTATGGTTATATACATGGGGATCAGGATCCTGATGAGGGAATGCATTGTTGGTGCACCTTTCTAACAGTGGAGTTTGCTTTGAGGTGTTACTTATAAGCTTCCATAACCTACTTGTGGTAATTTTGGTCACTAGAGCTTCTTTTCAGTATTGCTGATCATGAGCTGATTCATGCTTAACTTTTAATATCATGAAATCAACTTGGTGCTACATGTTTTGGCAGGATCTTTTCTGTTGTTCAATGATAGGAACTTTATTAACAAGCGATTTATAGTTTCACTTTTCATTAAGGTCATTGCTCATTAAGTGTAATGGCGTTTGTGATGTGATGACATAACCAGGTCTGTCTTACAAAAGGGAAAGTTCATCTTGTTGAGAGTATTTTGGTTGTTGCATTAATCTGTCATGTTTACCATATTTATGCATGCTCCAAATGTGCACGGTGTGGTTGTCACTAATGACATTTATGAGAAATCACTGTTGAGGAGGAAGCTGTCAATCAGTCGCTTCTAATCACATTCTTCAGATTTTGATCCCATTAGTCAAATATGGTTGTTTGCAGGAAGACCGGCACCTGGGAAGGAGCTTACCAAAGAGTACAACGTTTTAGAAGCTGGTCTCTGGAACTCAATATCACTAGATAAGGGTATCTCCTTACAAATAAAGCATCTGTTTTTAAAGAAATCTAGATGATTTACACTATCTTGACTTCTCAGGCTGTTATAAGGGGCAAGAGACGATATCTAGACTGATAACTTATGATGGAGTCAAACAGAGCCTATGGGTGTTCAGCTATCTGCACCAGCAAGACCTGGAAGCCCCATCCTTGTTGATGGGAAAAAGGTGCAGTCTGTGTTTGGCATATAGTGACGTAATACTTAAAAAATATTAACAAAGAAGCTACATTTATAACCAAAGATATACCCAAGTGTTTGAAAAAGACAGAAAAATTCCTGAAAATTAGGCCAAGGCTAATTATCTCCTATCTTTCTTGGAACTATCTTTCTAATCGATCAGAAATTTACTTTTGGAGTGAAATAAATTCATCTTTTATGTATTTTTGAGCTTAATGAATCGTTTGGAATGTCTTGCCTCTGAATTTTCCGCTGACACGCTTGGACTGTGGCCTGGCATAAATTGTAAATTTTGTTTTTATTGTCATCTGGAATGATTTCCCTTTTGCGTCATATTTGACACGGTCGGTTGAGAATCAGAAAATTTTGGTACTGGATGGACCCTGTAGGTTGGAAAGCTGACAAGTTGCACGTCAACAAGGGAACCTGGGTATTTTGGCTTGGGATACATTAAAAGACAAGCTGCCTCAGAAGGAAGCACTGTTCTTGTTGGAGATGACATTGTTGGGAGAGTAGTGAATCTTCCTTATCTTGCTAAGCAACGTCCACTTGGGAAGAAATCAGGCTCCTGAGGTAATTTGGTTATATCATCTCTATGTACCTATGTATAGATCATTTCGAGTGATGATACCTTTGATTTACTGGAGAGAGATGAGCTGGTGGTTTTGTATGCATACTTGCCAAGAAGAGGCAGCTGGTTTTCTAAAATGTGGTCGTGAGTAAATTGAGGAAGTGTAAAATTGTCTATTGTTTCACAAAGTGACATTTTTTTTTCCTCTGAGCCACTGTTAAGCAGCTTACTGCCTAATGTTTCCCATGTTAGTTGTGTGGAGACCCTAAGCCTTTTTTTTTTTTGGTTCAGTTTGAAAAAGAAATCCTCCAAATGTAAATCATGTTATATACGCCTCGTCACTGAGAAATAATGGTTCGGTCGAATGTCGTTCTCAATATTGTTGGTTGTCTGCAAACAGATAGCTACACATCTTCTACGATGATTCTTGGCAGCTCTCTTTTATGTCTATAAGATAACTAGGTGTTCATGACATTTTTTGGACATGTTTTTGTCGATTTGTGAGCAAATTACATATTGGTGGCATGTAACCATCAGCTTCTCTATTTGTCTGAGTCAAGATGTACCAACTTTGTCCTACTCATTTGTGAAGGAGGGAAGGAAGTGTAAATGTAGTCGGGGCTATTGTGCAGGTTTGCCCGATGAAGATGTGATCCACTTCAAATGCATTTTCGATTGGCAATTGGTGAGATGATATTGTTCAAGAGATGCATTGTATGACCGTACACAGTCAAACAAACTCGCGTGAACGTTGGACTTTGGCTGTCAAATTTTGCTCTGAAGCATCTTCTTCGTGAGTTCTATTCTCACTAGTTCAATTGTTCCCCCCGTTACCGGTTGGCTTAGAGCTGCATTATTTGGTTAAGAACTTGCAAAATTTTTTGGAGTGCAGAAGCATTAGCAAAGAGACTGATTATGGAGGTTGTAATGGAGTTCTTAACGGCGTTTTGCAGTATAAATCTCGCTTTGCAGCGATTAAATGGTGTGAAGGACGACTCTCTAGGCTAATCCATCAGAGTTACTTGTTTATTTGATACCAGTCCACGTTGGTATGGACTTATTAAGAGATGAGATCACTCAAACTCATTCAAAGCATGTGACGGATACTTCAGGTGAGCGAATGATCCCGAAAGCATTGGCCGAAATTGAAATTAAACCAAAAATTGGTGCCGGGGTGTGGCAGCCGAAATGGGCACTCCAGACATTGCCTAGTAATTTGTTGGAGGGGATGTAAGTTTGCATTGGTCGTCGAGGTTAAACTTCCATACGTATTTACTCAGATGACACAAATGTTTATGGACCAGTTCAACCATACTTACAAGTTTGCGGAACAAACCTTGCTCATGCTTTGTGCTCGTTCAGAGTCGAGCGAGAGTTTGCAATAGATATGATCATTGGACGAGCCACAACCGAGAAACCCACTCACCACGGTCGGGTCAACTCAACTGTAAAGCTTTGGCCAAGATGGCCATTTGCTCTTGGGGTCTGGAAAATCTTGGGGAGTTGCCCGGTTTACGGTCACCTCTAGCTTACAATCCGGCTCGAGCATCGACAGGGGGGGACAATTGTCGCATCGATATTGGCTAGCATACATAGCCACCTTAGAAACTCCACGTTAGCTATTTTGTGCAATTAGCAATAGTAAATGATGGACAATAATCGACGGGATCCGACAAAGATACGAGTTCAATGACCAAATTTCATGAAATTAAGATATTTCACGTAGAAGGTTCGTAACTAGAGATTTTGACCCTAGCTTGTCAATTATGTCAAATTGCCCATGTATCATTCCCAAAAGGTTGATGGAGTGGGGAAAGAGATTGCGTGTTGCACCTCAAGAAGTCTGAGATCTCTTATTTGATTTTTACTTGGCCCAATCGCTTGGAATTAAGCCAAAAGCAAGTAATTTTTTTTGTGAATCCTCGAGTTCATGACTTTCACTCGGCTTAAACTAGTATGTAAAGGCTGAGAAAAGTATTTAATGTGTCGGTCACATGGCTGACGGAGTGTGGATTACTAATCATTTTTTGTGTTGGCATCGCGTATGGCAACACATTTGCTCTAAAAATCAACTTCTGCTTCTGAGTAGTTGATTTTTCTACTTCTGAAAAGAAGTAATTTTTTTTGACCTTTTTAAATTGCTCTAAAACTATTTCTAGAGAAAAAAAATGCTCCATAAGTAGAAAATTGAATTGCGTAAACAAAAAGAATTTTGTTTCAGAATTACTTTACCAAACGGATTTCTACTTTAGAAGCGTTGTCATGCACTTCCATGCATCTTCGCCACGTGATCTAATCATCTTGTAGTGTAATCCTCATATGAAATTAGGGGTGAGCAAATCGAACTGACCGAACCAGAACCGCCCAGATTGGACTGAAATCGATGGTCCGGTTCCTGGTTCTAGAGGGTGGTAGTCTAGTCCACGGTTCTTAAAATTGGAATCGGACTGCCCGGACCGAACCGTTCGGACCGATTGAAATTTTTATTTTTATTTTTATTTTTTAAAAGTAACCCTAATCTAAATCTAATGTCTAGACTCCAAATCGCCCTTAATTTATCACTTCGAGTTGTCTGTTTCTCACAATGCTATTCCCCTTAACATGTTTTTTTTTTCCTTTTTGTTTTTATGCTTTCCTTTTCTTTTCTTTTTCCTCTCCACTCTCCCACCCATCACCAACCTTAGCTTCTCTTTAATGGTGGGCATCAACTTCCTCTCTCCTCCGGATGTCCTTAAGATATACCAAATCAAGTATCGACCCAACTTAGCAAAGACCCGGCAAATGTTTGACAAGAAGCAAGAACGATCCATTTTTGCCCATTTGACCCAATCTTGGGATGTCCTTTTTTTTTTTTTTAATGTTCCCTGATTTGGAACTTTGATCGCCCTTAACAAAATTTTTTTTTTTGCATATTTTCGGTCCAATAAAACACCTCGGATTAGACCAAACCAGTTGGTCTGATTCTTGGTTCCAAAAATTTGGAACCAAAGGAAACCAAGAATCAGACCAACTGGTTTGGTCTAATCCCGAGGTGTTTTTATTGGACCGAAAATATGCAAAAAAAAAATTTTGTTAAGGCGATCAAAGTTCCAAATCAGGGAACATTAAAAAAAAAAAAAAGGACATCCCCAAGATTGGGTCCAAATGGGCAAAAATGGATCGTTCTTGCTTCTTGTCAAACATTTGCCGGTCTTTGCTAAGTTGGGTCGATACTTGATTTGGTATATCTTAAGGACATCCGGAGGAGAGAGGAAGTTGATGCCCACCATTAAAGAGAAGCTGAGGTTGGTGATGGGTGGGAGAGTGGAGAGGAAAAAGAAAAGAAAAGGAAAGCATAAAAACCAAAAAGGAAAAAAAAACATGTTAAGGGGAATAGCATTGTGAGAAACAGACAACTCCAAGTGATAAATTAAGGGCGATTTGGAGTCTAGACATTAGATTTAGATTTAGGTTACTTTTAAAAAATTAAAATAAAATTAAAATTTCAACGGTCCGAACGGTTCGGTCCGGGTGGTTTGATTCTGATTTTAAGAACCGTGGACTAGACTACCCCCTCTAGAACCGGAACCGGACCACCGATTCCAGTCCAATCTGGGCGATTCTGGTTCGGTCAGTCCGATTTGCTCACCCCTAATTTCATATGAGGATTACACTACAAGATGATTAAATCACGTGGCGAAGATGCATGAGTGCATGACAACGCTTCTAGAGTAGAAATCCGTTTGGTAAAGTAATTTCTGGAACAAAATTCTTTTTGTTTACGCAATTCAATTTTCTACTTATGGAGCATTTTTTTTCTCTAGAAATAGTTTTAGAGCAATTTTAAAAAGGTAAAAAAAATTACTTCTTTTCAGAAGTAGAAAAATCAACTACTCAGAAGCAGAAGTTGATTTTTAGAGCAAATGTGTTGCCATACGCGATGCCAACACAAAAAATGATTAGTAATCCACACTCCGTCAGCCATGTGACCGACACATTAAATACTTTTCTCAGCCTTTACATACTAGTTTAAGCCGAGTGAAAGTCATGAACTCGAGGATTCACAAAAAAAATTACTTGCTTTTGGCTTAATTCCAAGCGATTGGGCCAAGTAAAAATCAAATAAGAGATCTCAGACTTCTTGAGGTGCAACACGCAATCTCTTTCCCCACTCCATCAACCTTTTGGGAATGATACATGGGCAATTTGACATAATTGACAAGCTAGGGTCAAAATCTTTAGTTACGAACCTTCTGCGTGAAATATCTTAATTTCATGAATTTGGTCATTGAACTCGTATCTTTGTCGGATCCCGTCGATTATTGTCCATCATTTACTATTGCTAATTGCACAAAATAGCTAACGTGGAGTTTCTAAGGTGGCTATGTATGCTAGCCAATATCGATGCGACAATTGTCACCCCCACCCCCATGGTCGATGCACAGCCGGATTGTAAGCTAGAGGTGACCGTAAACCGGGCAACTCCCCAGATTTTCCAGACCCCAAGAGCAAATGGCCATCTTTGGCCAAAGCTTTACAGTTGAGTTGACCCGACCGTGGTGAGTGGGTTTCTCGGTTGTGGCTCGTCCAATGATCATATCTATTGCAAACTCTTGCTCGACTCTGAACGAGCACAAAGCATGAGCAAGGTTTGTTCCGCAAACTTGTAAGTATGGTTTGAACTGGTCCATAAACATTTGTGTCATCTGAGTAAATACGTATGGAAGTTTAACTTCGACGACCAATGCAAACTTACATCCCCTCCAACAAATTACTAGGCAATGTCTGGAGTGCCCATTTCGGCTGCCACACCCCGGCACCAATTTTTGGTTTAATTTCAATTTCGGCCAATGCTTTCGGGATCATTCGCTCACCTGAAGTATCCGTCACATGCTTTGAATGAGTTTGAGTGATCTCATCTCTTAATAAGTCCATACCAACGTGGACTGGTATCAAATAAACAAGTAACTCTGATGGATTAGCCTAGAGAGTCGTCCTTCACACCATTTAATCGCTGCAAAGCGAGATTTATACTGCAAAACGTCGCTTAAGAACTCCATTACAACCTCCACAATCGCAGTCTCTTTGCTAATGCTTCTGCACTGCAAAAAATTTGCAAGTTCTTAACCAAATAATGCAGCTCTAAGCCAACCGGAACCGGGGAAACAATTGAACTAGTGAGAATAGAACTCATGAAGAAGATGCTTCAGAGCAAAATTTGACAGCCGAAGTCCAACGTTCACACGAGTTTGTTTGACTGTGTACAGTCATACAATGCATCTCTTGAACAATATCATCTCACCAATTGCCAATCGAAAATGCATTTGAAGTGGATCACATCTTCAGCGGGCAAACCTGCACAATAGCCCCGACTACATTTACACTTCCTTCCCTCCTTCACAAATGAGTAGGACAAAGTTGGTACATCTTGACTCAGACAAATAGAGAAGCTGATGGTTACATGCCACCAATATGTAATTTGCTCACAAATCGACAAAACATGTCCAAAAAATGTCATGAACACCTAGTTATCTTATAGACATAAAAGAGAGCTGCCAAGAATCATCGTAGAAGATGTGTAGCTATCTGTTTGCAGACAACCAACAATATTGAGAACTGACATTCGACCGAACCATTATTTCTCAGTGACGAGGCGTATATAACATGATTTACATTTGGAGGATTTCTTTTTCAAACTGAACCAAAAAAAAAAAAGGCTTAGGGTCTCCACACAACTAACATGGGAAACATTAGGCAGTAAGCTGCTTAACAGTGGCTCAGAGGAAAAAAAAATGTCACTTTGTGAAACAATAGACAATTTTACACTTCCTCAATTTACTCACAACCACATTTTAGAAAACCAGCTGCCTCTTCTTGGCAAGTATGCATACAAAACCACCAGCTCATCTCTCTCCAGTAAATCAAAGGTATCATCACTCGAAATGATCTATACATAGGTACATAGAGATGATATAACCAAATTACCTCAGGAGCCTGATTTCTTCCCAAGTGGACGTTGCTTAGCAAGATAAGGAAGATTCACTACCCTCCCAACAATGTCATCTCCAACAAGAACAGTGCTTCCTTCTGAGGCAGCTTGTCTTTTAATGTATCCCAAGCCAAAATACCCAGGTTCCCTTGTTGACGTGCAACTTGTCAGCTTTCCAACCTACAGGGTCCATCCAGTCCACCAAAATTTTCTGATTATAAACCGTGTCAAATATGACGCAAAAGGGAAATCATTCCAGATGACAATAAAAACAAAATTTACAATTTATGCCAGGCCACAGTCCAAGCGTGTCAGCGGAAAATTCAGAGGCAAGACATTCCAAACGATTCATTAAGCTCAAAAATACATAAAAGATGAATTTATTTCACTCCAAAAGTAAATTTCTGATCGATTAGAAAGATAGTTCCAAGAAAGATAGGAGATAATTAGCCTTGGCCTAATTTTCAGGAATTTTTCTGTCTTTTTCAAACACTTGGGTATATCTTTGGTTATAAATGTAGCTTCTTTGTTAATATTTTTTAAGTATTACGTCACTATATGCCAAACACAGACTGCACCTTTTTCCCATCAACAAGGATGGGGCTTCCAGGTCTTGCTGGTGCAGATAGCTGAACCCCCATAGGCTCTGTTTGACTCCATCATAAGTTATCAGTCTAGATATCGTCTCTTGCCCCTTATAACAGCCTGAGAAGTCAAGATAGTGTAAATCATCTAGATTTCTTTAAAAACAGATGCTTTATTTGTAAGGAGATACCCTTATCTAGTGATATTGAGTTCCAGAGACCAGCTTCTAAAACGTTGTACTCTTTGGTAAGCTCCTTCCCAGGTGCCGGTCTTCCTGCAAACAACCATATTTGACTAATGGGATCAAAATCTGAAGAATGTGATTAGAAGCGACTGATTGACAGCTTCCTCCTCAACAGTGATTTCTCATAAATGTCATTAGTGACAACCACACCGTGCACATTTGGAGCATGCATAAATATGGTAAACATGACAGATTATGCAACAACCAAAATACTCTCAACAAGATGAACTTTCCCTTTTGTAAGACAGACCTGGTTATGTCATCACATCACAAACGCCATTACACTTAATGAGCAATGACCTTAATGAAAAGTGAAACTATAAATCGCTTGTTAATAAAGTTCCTATCATTGAACAACAGAAAAGATCCTGCCAAAACATGTAGCACCAAGTTGATTTCATGATATTAAAAGTTAAGCATGAATCAGCTCATGATCAGCAATACTGAAAAGAAGCTCTAGTGACCAAAATTACCACAAGTAGGTTATGGAAGCTTATAAGTAACACCTCAAAGCAAACTCCACTGTTAGAAAGGTGCACCAACAATGCATTCCCTCATCAGGATCCTGATCCCCATGTATATAACCATAGCAGAGGGCCAATGTAGTCTGCTTAGTGCATGCCATTCTAGAAAATGTCCCAACAAAAACCAAAACATACATGTCCACTACCAGAAATAATGCCTTGAAACCATAGTTCCCATTCACTCACACTAAATCACTAACTACTGCATAAATTCATCCCCAGTATTATCGAGCGATTAGGGAAAAAATTCCAAACAGACAACAGTATGCATATGCTAAAGTAATACTTTACATGAAAAGTAATGCATTTAAGCCAAGATAAATTGACCTCGCAGAGTCCTTAGCCTTTCCCATGCATTAGCTCCCATTGGGATGGCACCATGAGATAAGAGGATATCCCAGACAGTTGTGGCAGCAGCAGGTGACATCAACATAGAATAACCTTCTTCAGAAACAAGATTTCCAACTCCTACTGTTATTGGCATTCCGTTTATCTGCAAATGTAGAGCAATCTATCAATTGCATGTCCAGGTTATATGAACTTGACTCTCATCACACTTTTTGAGCATCAGAGACAGAGATCAAGAACTTGCAGGTTATGACAATGAAAAAGTTATAATGCCTAAGCTGTAGATATGACGTCAACAAAATTACATCATATCTCTTTATTGTCAATAACTGCTGGACATGGAACATACGATGCTGTGTTCCTGTTAGCAGCCCTGATAGACGATGTTCTAAAGAGCACATTGCGTAACATACTTAGCAAAAAGACGATAGGTTGCAATGCTTGGGCACTTCTTTGCTGCATCACTACATTCCTTTTCACATAACAGCTAAGGGAAGGAAGATGCTACAAATTGAATATGCTCAAATTCACAGGAATGTCAATTGGATTATATGCAATCATATGCTATGCCCTCCAAATCAGCAACCAGAAGGATTTGGTATGAAGATCCAACAAACATTACACTGTAATGTCTATGTGAGCCATATGGTTGTCCATCCAGATCCTTCAAATTCAGATGCTCCATAACCTGTTAAAATGTCAAAACATAGCCAACAGAATCATAAATATGAACCTGCTGAAAGTTTGAACATCATGTCTAAGTTCATGGGATAGCACAGATACTTGACTGCTCTTAGGTCCCAGAAGGACGAAGAAGCTTGTCTGCTTGGTGATATCTGTGATCTCTACCTTATCAGCAAAAAATATGTACCTAAACAAAATTCTAATGGTTAGATAATACTCACTTACTGAAAAATCCAATGAAATGCATTAAACTACTTAGTTTAAAACAAATGTCATCTATCGACTCCATGGTCAACTAGAGACTCGAGTTTGAATGGAAACAAAAAAAAAAAAAAAGCAGTATGTGAATGTATGAACCATTATACCAGTCCAGTTTTGAGG
>JAGVVM010004335.1:0-18629 GCA_019149425.1 Psidium friedrichsthalianum
CAATTTGGGATTTTATGTTTTGTGGGGGTTTGTTAGTGGCCGAGGAGTCAACACAGCCAAATAGGGGAGCTAGTTGTATTTGACGTATCTGAATATTAGAAGAAAGAAGAGAAGAAAGGAGGGGGGAAAAAAAAAAGGGGGCGCATGCTATTGTTTGTAATTTTTAAATATTTTTTATATTTTTTAAAAAAATATGAAAAATAAAAAAAATATGAAAAATTCATTTTTTGGTCAAAATTGGTTCCCTAGGCTTGGCCAAGGTCCGCAAAGTTGATTTTTTAATGTGGTACCACAGAGTTTTGTAGGGATTTTTTTTATTATTTTAAAAGAGAAAAGATGATTAAAAATCAATGTTAACAGATACCTTGTGGTCAATTACTCGTGGTGCTAGTGGGCGAGAGGACCGATCCATAAAAGAATTGGATCTGTGGTATATTGAAACTAGGCAATTCTAATACTTGTTAGGTGAGGAGTCATCTGTATTTCAATGTCTATAAGTGATGGTGGGTTAGGGACTTTACTGTGATCATGGGTGAATAAATGTTGAGTGAGACCTTCGCAATCAGAGGCCGAAATAATGATTGGATGAGCATGATATGCCTAGAGAGGTTGATCAATTCATCTAGTTCATGTAGAACGCCAATAACTGTTAGGTGAGGTGGACCATGAACTGATGGGATCCAATCCCCACTAGTAGTCTGGCCAACGAGGACTACCATTTCTCACTAGAGGAATGTGGGATTCGATAAATTTAGTGGGAGCCTATTTCATTTAAAGGCCAAAATGAAATAGTAGGTAATCGATAGACAATACCTAACGACCTGATTTTCTGCACCAGATTTTTCATACTCTGTGAAAATGGTAACTCAAACCCAATTGCCTCAATTCTAGACAAGAACTACCTGACTGGTCCGAATTTCAATGATTAGCTTCAAAATTTGAGGATTGCCCTCAATATGGAGAAGGTTGTATATGTGTTGACAAGGACTTGCCAACCAAGCTCCCTGAGGGTTCGTCCACAGACGAGCGAGACAATTATGAGAAGTGGAAAGAGGACGACCTAAAGGTTAGGTCATACATGTTTGGCATCCTGAATAATGAATTCCAAAGGAAATACGAGAACATGGACAGCGCAAGGTCAATTATTCTTCATTTGAAAAGAGTTCTTCGATGAGAATAGTCGGACCGCCAGATATAAGATATCCAAGGTGCTGTACCGCATGAAGATGCCGGAGGGTGCCTCTGTCAATGATCATGTTCTCAAGATAATCTGGCACATTAAGAGCTTACAAGGCTGGACCTCATTATGGATAATGAGCTAGCTGTTGATTTGATCCTCCAGTCCTTGCCTGAATCCTTCTCAAGCTTTGTTCAGAATTACCACATGCATAATATGCAGAAGACTCTAGCAGAACTTCATAGCATGTTGGTGGTATATGAGAAGGAAATACACAGCAAAAGGCCAAATGTGATGGCCATTACTGAACCGTCTTCCTCGAAGAGTAAGACTTCTTCGAAAAGAAAGAAAAGTTCAAGAAAGCTGTGCGAAAGCCAAAAGCTGACAAAGGGACCTGTCATTACTGCGGGGCTGATGGGCATTGGAAAGGAACTGTAAGAAGTACCTCGCTAGCTTAAAGGTTAAGCAAAAGGACCATCCCGTGGAGGTATGATTTCTGTGCTTATTGAGACTAATCTTATGGTTAGTTCACAATCCAACTTATGGGTTCTAGATTCAGGTGCGACGTCACATATTTGTATGTCGTTGCAGAATCTAGAAATAAGCCGGATGCTGGGGCAAAATGAGACGGTCCTGACTTTTGCGAATGGAGCAACAGTTGCTGCCATAGCTATAGGGACTTGTCGTGTACTTTTGCCTAGTGGACATGTAATGGTGTTATCAAACTGTTTGTATTATGAAAGAGCTGTACGGAACATAATATTTGTATCTCGTCTAATAAGAGAGAATTATGAATTCTCCTTTACAGACGATATGTGTTCCATCTTTCATAATAGAAAAGTCGTTGGTTCAGCTCAGTTGACCAATGGTCTTTTCACCATTGACATGTCTGGTAATGCGATTACCAATCTAAATAAGCACAATGATATTAATGCCATTGAGAAAAGCCAAAGCAGTGGTCCTAATCCTAAGTACCTGTGGCACCTCCGATTAGGTCATATTGGAGAGGGCAGGATTAACAAGTTGAGTAATGATGGATTTATCAATCCATCTGGTTTTGAACCATACTCAACCTGTGAAGCCTGTCTTCAAGGAAAAATGACCAAATTGCCCTTCATGGGTCAAGGTGAGAGAGCCACTGATATATTGGGATTAACACATATAATGTATGTGGACCTATGAATGAAAATGCTAGAGGCGGGTTCTCATACTTCATTACCTTTGCCGATGACTATTCTAGGTATGGGTATTTGTACTTGATGAAGTACAGGTCTGAATCCTTTGAAAAGTTCAAGGAATTCAGAAATGAAGTTGAGAAACAAACAGGGAAGAGTATTAAGGCTCTTCGATCAGATCGAGGAGGAGAATACCTTAGTACCATTTCCTAGATTATCTCAAAGAAAATGACATATTATCCCAATGGACACCTCTAGGGACTACTGAACACAATAGTGTATCAAAAAAAGGAATTGTACCCTATTGATATAACGCGATCCATGATGAGTTACACTGACCTGCCCATCTATCTTTGGGGATATGCCCTAGAGACTACCGCATACATACTGAATAGAGTACCGCCTAAGTCTATCCCTACCACACACATATCAGATGTGGCATGGTAGGAAACCAAGTCTTAATCATCTTAGGATTTGGGGATGTCCAGCTTTTGTGAAAAAGCTAAAATCAGACAAGTTGGAGGTAAAGTCTAACAGGGTCGTTTTATAGGAATATCCAAGAGAAAGTCTTGGATATTACTTCTATTTTCATTCTGACCAAAGAATTTGGGTCAGCAGGCACACTACTTTTTTGGAGAAGCAGTTCATCCAAGAAAAGGCAAAGGCCGCAGGATAGTCCTACAAGAAGGAAATGAAGAGGTAACGACTCCACAGGTTCAGATTCCGATCTCTGATTCAGTGGGAGTTTCAGACATACTGCCTCTGAGAAGGAGTTTGAGAGTGTCTCATCCCCTGAACGTTACTGTGGGAATTTGGTTGATAAGATGCAACCGCTGTTTATAATAAACGACGGCGATTAACCAAACGATCCCGAGTCATATACAGAGGCAATGTCAGATAAGGATTCTGACAGATGACTTAAGGCCATGAAATTTGAAATGGACTCGATGTATTCCAACGATGTATAGACATTAATTGACCCACATGAAGGTATCGTACCTATTGGCTGCAAAAGGATCTTTAAGAGAAAGATCAATGTAGAGGGTCAAGTTGGAACATACAAAGCTAGGCTGATGACAAAAGGCTATCGCCAAAGAGAAGGTATTGATTATGATGAAACCTTCTCTCCAGTCGCCATGCTGAAGTCTATTAGGATTTTATTAGCCATAGCTGCACACTTGGACTATGAGATATTCAAATGGACATCAAAATGGCGTTCCTTAATGGATTTCTTGAAAAAGATATCTATATGGAACAGCTGCCTGTTTTGAGTCCAAAGGCGAAGAGCATAAGGTGTGCAAGCTTAAGAGGTCCATTTATAGACCGAAACAAGTCTCGAGGAGTTGGAACATCCGATTCGTTGAAGTGATCAAATCATTTGGCTTCATGAAGAATCCGGATGAGCCCTGTGTGTACAAAAAGCTCAGTGGGAGCGCTATTGCGTTCTTGGTCCTGTATGTGGATGATATATTGCTGATTGGCAATGATATGCTAATGCTGCAATCCATCAAGCTGTTCTTGTCGCAGAAATTCTCCATGAAGGACTTAGGAGAGGCCACTTATATTTTGGGCACCAAGGTCTATAGAGATAGATCCAGACGATTGCTTGGCCTCTCACAGTTCACGTACATAGATAAAGTGTTAAAAGGTTCAACATGGAGTATTCCAAGAGAGGATTGTTACTCTTTAGACATGGAATACGTCTTTCTAAGCGGCAGTGTTCCAAGACCCCTGGAGAGAGATAGAAAATGGCGAAGATACCATATGCTTCGGCCATTGGCAGCATAATGTATACTATGCTATGTACGAGACCTGATATTGCTTATGCTGTGAGCATTACAAGTAGATATTAGTCACTGGATCGTGGTCAAGAACATCCATAAGTACTTAAGAATGACTAAGGACTTGTTCTTGATGTATGGAGAAGCAGATTTCAAAGTTGAGGCATATACGGATTCTGATTTCCAATCAGATTCTGATGACTTTAAGTCAACGTCTAGGTTTGTATTCATGATGAATGGTGGAGCAGTTAGCTGGAAAAGTTCCAAGCAAAGTATAACTGTCGACTCTACTACTAAGACAAAGTATGTGGCAGCTTCAGAAGTTGCAAAGGAAGCCGCCTAGATGAAGAAGTTCATCGCAAAGCTTGGAGTAGTTCCTGCATCAAGGAGCTGATCCCATTATTTTGCGACAACAGTGGAGCGATCGCTCAAGCAATGGAACCAAGGTCTCATTAGAAGTCCAAGCATATTGAGAGGCGCTTCATCTCATTCGTGAGATCGTTGAGAGAGGCGACATCGTCATGCAGAAAATCAACTCTGCAAATAATATAGCGGATCCCTTCACTAAGGCATTACCCCAAGCTGTATATGAGAAACACATTAGTAGAATGGGTTTAAAATATCATCATGGTTGGCTTTACGCTTGGGAGGTTTTGTATTATGCCCTAAAGTAACCATGTGATGGTCACATGTATAGTATATATATTATACTATCGATATTGTATTAATGGCAAGACGCATGTTTATTCATCTTGTCCATTTACTTTAAATGAATAAAGTCCCTTATATCAGTTGAACGATACCCATTCTTGAGGCGTCAAGAATATATGTGACGGGTCATCAGTTGGTCTCTGATCTTCAAATTGGTTCCTGGTCGAAGGATCGTGGATTGGGCATCCACGAGCCGGTTGAGACTAGTGTGTTCGCAGCCTCGCTATTGAGCATTGGATGCCCAATAGGGATGATGAGTCACAAGTCATCGGACGTTAGACGTCTAAGCTGGAACACAGGTGTTCGTATCGAAACGAGTTCGATCGAATCCACTGAACGTGACGAAAGAGCAATTGACTAACATGGAGGCTTCGTGCTTGGTCAATGTCTCAATCGCTCTTGGCTTTGGTGTGTTAATGGTCCTCAGACTTGAGCCACGATGCTGGCTTGTATATTGGATGGCTGTGGTTCACAGGTACGATATTGGCCGATCATTGATCCGCCTCTGTGCATGATGGTCACAGTCCTCCATATACGAAGTCACAGGCGTGGGCAACAGTTGGGATCTGTCTCCTCATTAGATGAGGTTGATGTCCTATGCGATCTATTTGTGACGGTGCATTAGAAAGTCCTTGGCCAAGGCAGAAGTCGAGAGGAGTCTCGCCGAATGCACGTCAGATAGATTTGTCATATGATCGAATCTGTGGGTTTGACTCAAATATCCATGGCCCTCATTCGATCGGGACATAGTAAGACAGAAGGACTGAATAACACCGAACCAAGGCCAACAGGTTCACTTTGTCCTCGTACTTCATTCTGACTGGGTAACCGTGATATGTTGCTAGACGTCACTCACGGTTTGTGGGATCTAAGGATTGATTTGGGATGATCAATTCCTTGAGGAATCTCACTGCCAGTTCAGGAGTGAACCTAGGGATGTCACACGCCTTAACCGACATCTGGCGACGTCCATAACGAAGACGGGATCGCGAGAATGCGATAGGACTATTTGGATAGTCAAAAGGAGTTAAAACAGATTGGATTGTTTCCTTCTTCTAAAGCTCACTAAAGGACGAAATAGATGACACAGGCATGACATCATGATGTCATGGATGATGTAATGGTTACATCATGCCTGCATCATCGTTGGATAAGGTTTGTTATCCAAAAGAAAGGATAAGAAAGGTTATCCTCTAGAAAATCAAAAGTAGGATAGGATTTTCTATCCGTTTGACAGAGACGTTTGGCACATTAAACGACGTGATTTGATCACGAAACTCGAGGGAGGGACATCATGCCTAGAACCCTATGACCACCCAAATGGGCGCCCACTGCCGCCCAAAACGATTGCCTTTGGCGGCCACGGGCGGCCTCACGGGCTGGTCAAAGGTGTTTAACCGCCTTTGACCAGCGTCAGCTGGCCACGTGGCCAGGGCGGCCTGGCGCCCTGAGGCGATTTTTGAGGGACGGTTTTATACCGCCCCTCTCCCTCATTCTCTCCCTCTCCAATCCTCTATAAATAGAGGTTAGGGGCTCATGTTCAAGAGATTAGCAACGTGTGAGAGTCATACATATACGTGCCAAATTTCGTGAGAAAGTGAGCTCGAGAATCGATTAATTCGGATACACAAAGTTTGTGTTTCCATTAATTGAAAACGAAGGGTTCGGGTTGAGACGCCGCAAGGATTACTAGCATAATCCGAGGGCCGTTTCTCCGAATCTCCATCTTCAAGGTCGCACGGGTGTCGGGGCGTGTCTGAACTAGAGGCCCGAACCTCTTGGGCTCGAGGACAAAGAAGCAGAGCCGCATCCTACCTTTGTTATCCAGGTATGTTTCTAAACTTGCTTTAGAAAGTCTGATTTTCGATTAGAGTATATGAGATTTCTAAGACGATCTAGGACGCCGTTTGAATTTATTCTCTTCCGCTGCGTGTATGACATGTTTCCATGTGTGTGACGAGCGCTCGGGACCACTAGAAACCCAATAGTCCAAATGGTGCAAATACATCAGATCTAGAGGGATGAGATAGAAAGGATTCCCATATGGGAAACCCAAGATCTAAATTTCAAAAATGAGGTCTATGGTAATGGGTGTGATAGAAACTAAGGGTGCCCCAAATTAGGTCAGAAGTCGTCTTATCCAAATTGGATTCCTTCGAGCTAGCACATATATCTGTCCATCTCGGAATCACTAGATGATATTACCAGATGGTCATATCCAGATAAGGTGATTAGCTTCTTCGGTGTAACCTCTTTTTTAGGATGAGTAAACGGTGGGATTTATGTTGTTGATCCTTCGTCTCTTTGTTCCTATAGTGGATTATTTGAACTTTCTGACAATGATCCTCTAAGTACCACTCTTGTGGTGCGTAGCTCCTTGATCACGAGGGGACGCCGGGCTTTTGTCTTCACTCTCTCATTGCGGCAATGCTTCGTTGCTTCTTGGATTTTGATCCATTTTTTTGACTTTGCCACCTATTTCTAATCCGATTAAATATGTTGTTACACAGGAATCCCTTGAGTGGAGAAGATTACGCTTAGTGAGCTCCCTCCTATGGACAAATTGGAATGCTCCAAATGACTCCGTATCAGGTGTGTTGTGGCATTGAGGTCCATCACTCCCTTGTTAACATATCAGGAACTATTAATTGATTTAGGAAAGCCATCCTTTTATTCTAAAAATGGCTTTCAAACCAATATTTGAATGATTTCTTTTAGAAATGATGCGATGATATGCTTGATATGTATAGTTCAAAATGTATGGAAAATGAATTATAAGTTCAAGGTATGAAGACCTTACCGACCAGACCATTTCTTTTTGTTTTTGATTTTAAGTATACTAACCATTCATTTCACATGCGCATGAGACAAGTGGAGATTCGACTCTAAAAATCCAAAAGGGATAGGATATGGACCTAAAAATGCTCTCACTATCTGACTCGATAATTTTTTCCCACAAGCATAATCAAATATCAAGTGGAAAAATTATCAATATATATAGAGCAGAATCGAATATGGTCAATGCTAGAACTTTGTATATCAATCCCTATTTATGGCGACCTAAGAAAGGTGTTTCATTGCTTGGGTTTAGGTGCTTGTGTGTACAAATACCGTGATCATTAGAATATGCAAGATCATGCACAACATTTGATATTAAAATAGTGCTTCAAAATTACGAAAAATAAATAATCATTCCCTAACTCTAAACCTACATAAAATATGTTAGCAATCACTCCACACCTTATAACTCACATCTACAAAAACATCTAACACATAGTTAGGTGACTTACCTCACCTTCAAGAGCATCTGCACAAAACATGTCAAAAAACATTTAACTTTTTTAAATCGGCTCAAATTCTCTAAAGGTTTACAAACCAAGTCCCCAGTGAAATCGCTAGTCTTTCGCGAACCCTCCTCAAGAAGAAATCTTTTTTTCCCGAGGGGAGCTAATGGATTGCCTTCGGGATCCCTTCCACTAGATAGGGGCATGTGTGAAATCGGATCGAAGGCATGGGCCCTACCAAGCCTATACCAAATCACGTTGGGAGGAATTCTTAAAATCAAGATCAACTTTAGTGTTGTCGAGTGACATGTGATCAGTACATATGCCATCAGAGTCGCCGTCAATTATTTTTTGGAGGGTATGATTAGAAACTCTATCAAGCGATTGGGAGAGATCATTTGATTCTACGAAAACTAGTGAGAGGGTTCGAGGACTTAGTTACGTTGACTTCTCAGTCGACACCCTTTCGATACCTAAGTTCTAAAATATAAAAGGTTCATGCATATGGGAAGTACTATCCTATCAAAGATAATTAGTAATTGAAAGTGTGCAGATCAAGGAATCAATACATGCGGATAAATCGCATCAAATCAGCATTCAATCGGTCACATGACAAACCTAATAGAGCCCTAAGAGCTTAGAGAATACATCAATTGGGTTAGATGGTAGTTTGGGAAGTTTGGGTCAAATTGATTAGAAGGCAAAATAGTCATTTTCAAAGTTTAGGAAGCCAAAATTATGAAAATTGATCAAACCAGTTGATGTGGTCATTTCCTATTTTCACAATTTTTGGAAATTTTTTTAATTTTTTCTATTTTTAGAATTTTTTTTATAATTTTTTACTAATTTTTCCATTTTTGGATTTTTATTGAATTTTTTGAATTATTATTATTATTATTATTATTATTTTAATTTTTTAGACCAAGTTGGGTTAAATTGAACTAGGACTAAAATGATACCATTTTATTTTTTTTATTATTTTCTAATTTTTCTATTTTTAGAAGTTTCTCTGAATTTTTTATTACTGGCTAATCCTACGGCCTAGAAATGCCCATGTGGCTAAGCCACATCTCTTAGATTAGGTGACTAAACTGAATGGCTGTGATTAAACCTTGACTAAATCTTGACCTTATGATCTAATTATTAAAACTGACGATTAAAATTGAATGGGGAGATTAATTCTCGACCGTTCAATTTAAAATTTTATTTTTTTTTTTTGAAAATGGTTTTATAATTCGAGAAAAACATTTTTTATTTTGAAAAAGATCAGATCATGACAAGTGGCACAACCTTCAGCGTCTAATCTGATTTTTTTTATTATCAAAAGGGTTATAACGGCCAAGCATTACCACATTGAACGCCACCTCAACGGTTTACCAATCAACCATCGAGAGGTTGAAGACGACCATGGATGGCCATGGTTTCTCTGGCAACATCTAACGGTGAAAACTTCGCCAACCAGTTTGAAATCAATGCCAATCAACCCCTAACTATTGTGATCAACATGTCCGAGAATCAAAGTAATCTAACGATAGCATTTGACCTAATCAAGCTCAAAACAAGCAAAAATGGCAGACCTAAATCTCACAAACCATCTCATAATTATTGTCGTGACCTAAAATGTCGATCAGTGAAAACTTTTCAGGTTAACAGATTATCAAGTTAATTAGATTAACTAACCTAATATGGACTCTCCCAAGCTCTATCGAATCGCAATTTTGACTTTTTTATCACATGATTTTAGAATTTAGAGTTGCCACTAATCATTTTTTGGTAGGTCGATTAGAAACCTAAGTAAATTAGCGGGAGAACTAAATTACTTCTACGAACTAGAGATTATGAGTTCGGGGGACTTGGTTACACTAGTTAATTAAAACTAATGCCCTTTTGGTACCTTAATTCCATGGATATCATAATTTTGGCAACTCAGCTTGATTTACTCCTAAGGCTCTAGTGAGGTGTTCTCTTTTTGTATTTTCACTTTTTAGATGAATGCAAGACGATAATGGTGCATGGATAAGCAAAACGTGAATAGGTATAGACACGGGAATGTATACATGCGAATGTGGACATGTGTTGACACTTGATTTTTAAATCATATTCTCTCTTCAAAATTAATAAAAAATTCCATAAAATTCATAAAATTGAAGAATCAACTTTGGGAACCTTAGCCAAGCTTAGGGAACCAATTTTGACCAAAAAAATAAATTTTCATATATTTCAGTATTTTCTTGCATTTTATTTTTCAAAATTCATAGAAAATAAAAAAAATGAGAAAATTAAAAATCAACTTTAGAGCTGCTTGGCCATGCCTAGGAAACTATTTTTGAACAAAAAATAATTTTTCATATTTTTCGCATTTTTATATTTTTCAAAACATACAAAATACTTGAAAATTCGGGAAAAATAACATTTGAGGTACAAAAATACAAAAAATAGTCAATATTTTTTTTATTTAATTCCCTTTTCATGTTGGCCATCACAAATTCAAAGAATACAATTCGGGGTCATATGTTTCCTTCATGAGCATAATCTCGAACCGCCCTAAAAAAATTCAATTCAAGTCATTTTATTTTTATTTTTTTCACTTTTAAAGTTTGACATTATCCTCTAATAGTTTGAATTTTCATCTTGAGCCAATGTACCCAGAATGATTCAATTTTGTAAAAGGATCTTAGTTGAATTTTGCATTAAAATCTTAAGGACTAGAATGCAATACCTAACACTTGAGGGATTATTTTGTAAATAACCAAAAGAAGAGTTATGGAGAAATTAGAAGGGAAGATGAAGAAGAAGAGATGGAGAAGAGAAGATAGAGAAGAATAGATGAGAAAATAAGATGATAATATAGAAGTGAAATGGAGATGAAGAAGAGTCAGTGGAGAAATTAGAATGGAAGATAGATATGGAAGAAGGGCGATGAAAATGAAAAAGAGTTAGTGGAGAAATTAGAATGAGAGATAGAGATGGAGAAGGGAAGATGAAGATGAAGAAGAGTTAGTGGAGAAATTAGAATGGGAGATAAAGTTAATGGAGAAATTAGAATGGGAGATAAATGAGTGGGCTATAAAGGAGGAAGAAGAGAATTTGGAGAGAGATTTTTTTTTTGAGAAAACTTGAAATGTTCGAGAAGGTTTTGAGAGATTGAAAAAAATTAGAGGAAAAAAAAGAGAGAGAAAATTCTTTTCCAAAAGGGAGTCTTGAAGATGGTGGGAGTTTAAATCTAAGTATTACCATCACCAATTTCTCTACCGATCAACGCAAGTCACGAGTTTATCCCCGTCGTTTGAGCCATAATCTTGATCCATAAGGTGACACGATATCCGAATTCGGCAGTGAAATCCGTCAAATCAGGTAACGATCCTAACCATTAAAATTTTCAAGAATATCGTTACCTCAATGGATTGATTTAAATTTCGATTATGCCGTGTCATATTCACATGTCGTATTCGTATTGCAATTTTCTGCATTTTTTATTTAAAAGATCCGAATCCCAAATTGGCGGCAGATTTTGCCCCCAACTTGGTGTGTAAAATCTCTTGTACTTTACTTTCTGTAATTTAATTTCTGCAACATCATACCCCAGAATGGAAAGTTCCGACCCACCCATTGGAGGTTCTTTATTTATTGTATTTAATTTTTGTACCATCAAACTCTAGAATGGGTAGGCCGAGCCAAGGTCGAGTCCCTCGTTGGAATCCTTTATTTACCGCATTTAATTTCTGCAATTTAATTTTTATACCATCAAACCCCAGAATGGGTAGGCCGAGCCAAGGCTGAGTCCCTCATTGGAAGTTCTTTATTTACTGCATTTAATTTCTATAATTTAATTTATATACCATCAAACCCCAAAATGGGTAGGCCGAGCCAAGGCCGAGTCCCTCGTTAGAGGTCTTTTATTTACCACATTTCATTTCTGCAATTTAATTTTCGCACCGTCAAACCCCAGAATTGGTAGGCCAAGCAAAGGAAGGGCCTCCCTGTTTTTTATTTGCTAAATTTACTTTCTGGCAATTTAATTTCTGAATCATCAGACCCCAGAATTAGTAGGGCGAGCCACGTGCTGGAGGCCGCAGCACTATACATAAGTCGTTAGCTCACTCTCTCTTTCGGCTTCAGGGAATTTTTTAACGCTTTGAAAATACCAAAAAAAATGTCATTCATGTGCATTTCACATAATATAGCTCACGTGTATTTTGCCATGCCGCATTCGTATTTGTATTGTCATTGTTCATGCGCCATTCATCTAAAAAATTTAAAAGAAAAATCTCAAAATTAGGAAATAGGCCATTTCAACTGGCCAATCCTATTTTTGATGACTTTCCTTCCTAATCTTTTTAAAATGATGATTTTGCCCCTCATAGGCAAATTGCCTTGAAAAAATTCAGAAAAAATTCAGAAAAATCTAAAAAATTAGGAAACGGACCATTTCGACTGGCAAATTCTATTTTTGATGAATTTCCTTCCCCCGATTTTTTAAAATGACGATTTTCCCTCTTATGGATAAATTGTCTCGAAAAATTTAGAAAAATCTCAAAAATTAGGAAACGGGCCATTTCGACTGGCCAATCCTATTTTTGATGAATTTCCTTCCTAATTTTTCCAAAATGATAATTTGCCCCTCATAGGTAATTTGTCTTGAAAAAATTCTGAAAAATTGAGAAAAATCTCAAAAATTAAGAAACGGGCCATTTCGACTGGCCAATCCAATTTTTGGTTGATTTCCCTTCCTAATCTTTTCAAAATAATGATTTTGCCCCTTATGCGTAAATTGTCTTAGAAAATTCCAAAAAATTCTCAGAAATTGTGGGAAATAAGGAATGACCAGATTCAACTGGTCTGACCCGTTTCTATTTTGCTACTCTTGAAAAATGACCATTTTATCCTTCTAGTCAGTTTGATCCAAATCACTCCGAGTCACCCCAAATGATTTTTCATGAAATTGGTACCGAAAGGGTTAGAGTAATCTAACTTAATCAAGTCCCCGAACTCATAATTTCTGGTTCGCAGAAATAAATTAGTTCTACCGCTAATTTATTTAGGTTTCTAATATCGACCTACCAAGAATGATTAGTGGCAACTCTAAATCTTAAAATCATTTAAACAAAAAAGCTAAAGTTGCGATTCGTAGGGCCTAGGAGGGTCTGCGTTAGGTTAGTTATATAATTAACCTAATAATCCGTTCACTTGAAAATTTCTTTCGGATCGCGACAACATGCAATCATGAACATGTGAGCATAGATATACAAATATGACATTTAAACGTGAGCATACGGGACATGTGAACGTGGACACGCAAATACAACATATGAACTTGGACATGAGGATGCGACATAAGAATAAATCATCAAAAATAAGATTGGCCAGTCGAAATGGCCCGTTTCCTAATTTTTGGGATTTTTCTTTTGAATTTCTTGAAATTTTTCAAGGCAATTTACCTATGAGGGAAAAAATCGTCATTTTTGAAAAGATCAGGAAGGAAAATCATCAAAATAAGATTGGCCAGTCGAAATGGCCCGTTTCCTAATTTTTGGGATTTTTTCTGAATTTCCTGGAATTTTTCAAGATAATTTACCTATGTGGGGCAAAATTATCATTTTAAAAAGATTAGGAAGGGAAATCAATAAAAATAGGATTGGCCAGTCGAAATGGCCCGTTTCCTAGTTTTTGGGATTTTTCTTTGAAATTTTTTTTTGTTTTGCATGAATATGCATGAATTAATGACAATACGAATACATATGCAACATGGCAGAGTATGTATGAGCTATACTATATGAAATGCACATGAATGACATTTTTTTTTTGTATTTTCGAATGCTTGGACTTCCCATTCTGGGGTTTAATGGTGCAAAAATTAAATTGCAAAAAGTAAAGGCAGTAAATAAAGAACCTCAAACGGGTGGGTCAGCCTTCCCATTCTGGGGTTTGATGGTGCAGAAATTAAATTGAAGAAAGTAAAGGCAGTAAATAAAGAACCTCCAACGGGTGGTTCGGCCTTGGCTCGGCCTACCCATTCTGGGGTTTGACGATACAGAAATTAAATTATAGAAAGTAAAGACAGTAAATAAAGAACCTCCAACGGGTGGGTCGGTCTTCCCATTCTGGGGTTTGATGGTGCAGAAATTAAATTGTAGAAAGTAAAGGTAGCAAGTAAAAAACCTCCAACGGGTGACTCGGCTTTGGCTCTGCCTATCCATTCTAAGGTTTGACAATATAGAAATTAAACTGCGGAAAATAGAATATAGTAAATAAAGAACCTCCAACAGATGGCTCAGCTCACCAATTCTGGGGTTTGATAATACAGAAATCAAAATATAAGAGATGGAATACAAGAGATCTTTACACCACCAAGTATGGGGTAGAATCTGCCGCAATTTGGGATTCGGATCTTTTAAGTGAAAAATGCAGAAAATTGCAATGCGAATACAATATGTGAATATGACACGGCATAATCAAAATTTAAATCAATCCATTGAGGTAACGACATTCTTGAAAATTTTAATGGTTAGGATTATTACCTTATTTGACGGATTTGATTGCCGAATTCGGATCTCATGTCACCTTATGGATCAAGATTGCGGCTTCGAACGACGGGGATGAACTCGTGACTTATAGAGAAATTGGTGATGGTAACACCTAGATTTAAACTCCCACCATCTTCAAGACTCTCTTTTGGAAAATAATTCTTTCTCTTTTTGTTTTTTTTCTATCTAATTTTTCTTCAATCTCTCAAAATCCTCTCAAACATTTCAAATTTTCTCTCCAAAAAAGATACCCCCCATCCAAGCTCTCTTCTTCCTCCTTTTATAGCCCACTCATTTATCTTCCATTCTAATTTCTCTACTAACTCTATCTCCCATTATAATTTCTCCACTAACTCTTCTTCATATTCATCTTCCCTTCTCCATATCTATCTCACATTCTAATTTCTCCACTAATTCTTCTTCATCTCCATCTTCCCTTCACTATTCTCATCTTATTTTCTCCATCTTCCCTTCTTTATTCTATTTTTATTTTCTCCATCTATTCTTCTCCATCTTCCATTTTCTATTCTAATTTCTCCACTAACTCTTCTTTTAGTTATTTACAAAATAATCTCTCAAGTGTTAGGTATTTGCACTCTAGTCCTTGAGATTTTAATACAAAAATTCAATTAAGGCCCTTTTACAAAATTGAGTCATTCTAGGTACATTGGGCCAAGATGAAAATTCAAACTATTAGATGATAATGTCACAACTCCTAAAAGTGAAAATTAAAAATAAAATGACTTGAATTGGATTTTTTTAAAGCCTATTTGAGATTATGCTCGTGAAGGAACATATGACCCCGAATTGTATTTTTTGAATTTGTGATGGCCAACATGAAAAGGGAATTAAAAGAAAAATATTGATTATTTTTGTGTATTTTTGTGGCCTCAAATGTTATTTTTCCCGAATTTTTAAGTATTTTTATTTTTCAAAAAAAATTAAAAAATATGAAAAATATGAAAATTCACTTTTTTTCCAAAATTGGTTCCTTAGACTTGGACAAGGTTCTCAAAGTTTATTTTTTAATTTTATAAATTTTTTATGAATTTTCTATTAATTTAAAAGAGAAAAGGTAATTAAAAATCAGGTGTCAACAGCTGCCCTCTTTGAAAGGAAGCTCGGTAGAGGTTCATTTCAAAGACGAGATTACACCTGAATCCTAATCGACTCAACCTAAAGAACTAAAAAGAGTTGTGATATGCAATCTCCAATACCTCTCTATGTAAGTTCTGATTAAGACCGGACCTACGGAGGCTCTCATGAAGTGAGGGAGAGATAAAGAGGAGAGCTTACCTAGCACTTACTTACCTGTTGTATGGTTGTTATTTGACATGAATGCTCTTTGAACAGACACCCAAAGATTCATTCTAAGGGTACTTCGGAGAGGTTAAGATTTGACCCGTATGGTAGTTCAACCCATGGTAGAGTTCCTAATGAAAGGATTCTAATGGTGATCTATCCTACTTAGATGATTCGCTTGTATTTTGACCCGTATGCTGGGTCATACCATGATAGAATCCTGATGAAAGGATTCTATTGAGTGGTTTACCTGATGTCGGGTTCACCGAAGAAGATACCTGTAAGAAGGACTTCGAACATGGTTTACCCGATTTGGGATTTGCCGAAGGAGTGCCTGTAGGAAGGACTTTGTGCCTGTATGAAAGACTTTTGAAAATGGACCGTTTCGTATTAGGGTTTCCAATTGAAGGGCTCCAGAGATAGCATACCCTACAAAAAAGGCTCGTTCACGTGGTGCCTGTAAATGGACCATTCTGTATTGGGGTTTCCAATGGAAGGGCTCCATAGATAGGATACCCTACAAAAAAGGCTCATTCACGTGGTGCCTGTAAATGGACCATTCCGTATTGGGGTTTCCAATGGAAGGGCTCCATAGACAGGATACCCTACAAAAGGGCTCGTTCATGTGGTGCCTGGAACTCAGGACTTGGGAATGGATCATTCTGTAATAGAAGTCACCAATGACTACCTAAATGCCATCTTTTTTTAGGTAGACAGAAGAGGTATTGACTGAAAAAAAATGATTTTTGGGTGCTAATATGAGATCTGGGGAGATTAGGAATCCTGTAGAAGCTTAAACCCAATTTAACTTATCTTGAAGGGTGCCATTCTAGGATCTGGGGAGACTAGAAATCTTGCAAAAGCTCAAACCCGGATTATATTCTCTTGTCACTTTAGGAATAAGCGAGAGAGGTAGAGATCAAAATACCTCGAACATTTCTATTTTTGCGATAAATCATGCTTCATTGAAGAAGGTGAATACTGTATGTGCCGTAATAGAATCGAGCACCCTATCAATTGTCAGAATTCATTCTCCTGAAAGTTTCAAATTGAAGATATACATACTTGAGGATTTGGAAGAAATGCCTGGTGGTTTCTCGACAATAATTGTCAAATGAATTTCGAGACCTTGGAAGGTAACTCGAACATCGGGAACGTGTTACCTATCAGGCAGTATCAGAGGTAACATATGCAAGCATTTTCATCAATGAGTTCATTAGTTCATGTAAAACTGCTCAGCAAAGTTTGCAATGATTAGAAGAAATCTGTGTAATAACTAATGATGCAATCAATCAAAATATGGATCATGCATGGCTATTATGTTAAGGTTGCATTACTAATTCTGTTCAAAGAGGTTATCATAGTATGAACATGTCATCCCCGAACCTGGCGAACGCATAACATCCCTGTGATAGACCAAAACCTCATCGTCTGACCAACTTTAGCGACGGCCAAGACACGCCACGGCCAAACGACGTCTAACAGAATGCTACAGCAGAAGACCTCAGCCCCATACATACAATAATAGAGGGGTAGAAGAGACATAGAGACAAATTTTCAAATGCAAAGGACTTCCATTAAACTGCCAAGGGTTACATACTACAACTTTTAAATAACAACAACCATACAACATACGATAACATAACGTACCCATGGCGAGTACAAAAGCAGGACTACTAGCATCTACCAAGGCTAAGCTCCCTTAAAAAGGATCACGTGGGGAGGGTAAAACTCTAGGCGTCCTCTACATCACTCCTATAGGCAGGTGGGATCTCCTCGGGAAGTGGGCCAGGTGGGTCTATCTCCATGTCAACCTCCATCTGGTTCTCGTCAGGTTCGTCAGCATAATACATGCAAGGACCCTCCTCCCAAAAACTATTCTCGGACTCAGACTCTAGTCCACTTGAATGGTCCACCAACGCACCATCAGGAGGGGCAGCATTAGGATCCTGGGCATGAATGACCTCGGATGGAATGTCAAAGCCAGGAAGGGCCTCAGAAAGGTACTCCCCCACCCTTAATCTCCATGCCTCATATTGGTGTCTCTCTCAAGCGACATCACCCACATCCACCCAGAGAGTGGTCACCTGCCAGACGTAAATACTGCCATCGTCTGCTAAGTATTTAGTCCTGCCAATCTGCGACTCCATGTGTATCCCAAAAACTTTTCGCGGTCCACTCATACTCAAGGTCGGGGGTCTGAAAGGGCGATCAGCCCAAAGCGTGAGTCTTAGACCCAATAAGCAAACATCTAAGCTCAATTTAGAAAGCAGCATACAACAGAGTCAAACGCGTCAGGCGATATACTTAACTACAATACAATGATCACGCAAACCATGCCATAATGTCAGCCATCACACAAGCATCATGATATCACGTCAGGCAAATATAAGAGGCTCCAGATATACCACGTGTGATATCAATTCAACATTCACATATGCAGCATGTTCAATTATTTGATGGGGATCCACCGGTGGCTCAATGGCCCTCCCGGACTTTCCAGGGGATTTAGTGGCCCGGCCTCCACTGATCCCGGCCCCGCGTTTTATACGCCTCGGGCTCGTGCCCCGGACCTGGTAACTATGTAATTAGACACCTTCAGGTCGGCACCCTTATCACTCCAGCTACCCTGTGCCGAGCACGTAACAGGCGCTGGTACCGCTACCGGACCGTAG
>JAGVVM010004336.1:0-43764 GCA_019149425.1 Psidium friedrichsthalianum
CTAATATGCATATCAGCAAATGTCTCCATTCCTTCTTGCCATTGGCTAGGAATCCTCCTTTGGCATGATTTTGCAGTCGTAGCACAAAGGTTTCCTGGTGGTTTCTCCATGTCGAACAATGCGGTGTCTGGCCACTGCCGGTCCCGACATTGGTCGGTAAACCAGGTACCAAATAGGGTCGCTTCTTGACATTCGAACCGCATACTCGGTGGCTTGCAGCAACCCGACTCGTGAAACAAGGCAACCCGAGATTAATGTGCAAATGGTCCTTTGACCTTTCGCATGTACAGGTACTTCATGCATTCAAACTCTCTTTACAACACATTAAAAAACTACAAAAGCTATTAGAACAACAAATGCTCTGAGAATAATTTACACGATCGAAGCAACCTGTAATGGCCGACACTTCTGCTTTAAAAATCGGCCATCGAAGTCCTGATGAACGATTCTTCCACTGACGAAATCCTAATCCCACAAAGTTGGACTCGACAATGGCAGACTGCGAATATCGTTCCAGTTTCTGTTCTACCCATTCACCAAGATGATCCTAGCAATGCCAATGCGAATTAGCATCCCCTATGACCTAAGAGCCGGTACTCCTTAACCCTTGCCCCTAGGGAGGAGGGGACACCGCGACCGACGCCTTCAACAACCCACCTAAGGGCGGTCAACTAACTAACCTACGGATCGTTCGGGGGAGTACAGAGGAAAGCGCAAACACCGAGGTGAAGGGCGATGAGCGCGAGGATGGACAGGAACAACAGGTCAATAGGTGATACAGGAAGAAATTGTTATCCGGACCGCAACGACCCGATGAGTCCGATCATGATAATGACCAGCAGGATGAACACTGATATAAGGAAGAAGGGCTTTGAGGGACTTTTTGACTACCTTTTCCGTTCTGCTGTGCCATCAACCTGAGCCGACGTGCCGAATGGCGAGGCGAGCGCCAATGAACGGCAGACAGAACGTTTTAATATCGTGACATGGGTGTATGCTGATAAAAGCGAAGCCATATCGGGTGTGTTTTCGGAGGAGGGGGGAGAGCCGAATCGGCGCGAGCTTACTTCACTTTTGGGTGAAAAGAGGATGATGGTTTGACGTTGGTTTCTGAGGGGAAAGAGAGAATGTTAAGAGACGAACTAAGGAAGAGAGCAAATTGCTGTTTCACTCTGGATTCGTACTGTCTATTGTATAGCATAATTTGTGCGCTTACCGTAGAAACTAAATGTCGCTATCGCTAACCATTTGGTTTTAATCCCACCTTTCGTTCGTAGAAATCCCCTAAATATGTTTTGTGGCCACTGCACATGTTCATCCTACTTTGATTCCACGTGGAATGGTGCGGTGTCCGGTTGGAACTGTCCATAGATACAATAAATAACTCCCCCTCTGGGAACAATCATGTGGCAAAAGATAAACAAATCTTATGTAGAGCATGCAATCAAATTTTTAAATCTTTCGACTCAAGTACTGGTTAATTCGACAATCTTTATTAGAACACGCAACAGTGTGGCCGACACCGTAGTTACTCGGATAAAAAAATCTCCGATGTCTGTTCGTTATTGATATTTGATACGAGATTCGGTTGATCTGGAGACCTAAATAAAAACAGGGGGGGGGGGGGGGGGGGGGGGGGCGGATTAAAAGCATAGCGATTGCTGCTCTTGATATTAGTTTAATTTTTTGATTGGTATGGTTAAGAATTCGAAAGTATTTAATATGGAATATGCAAACAACAAAACAGTAGAGCACAAAGCTGTAGTATCAAAGAAAGCAGACAAATACTTAAAAAAATAGGGACGTTTTGTATAGTGAACTAAGATATTGTGGATAAAGACTAAGACGACGATTTTCAGGGATTACAGCTACACCACCTGTGTTTTATGATGCGATCATCATGTGAATATGAGCGAACCCTGTTGTCTGTCTAAAAAACCTGAGCTGTACTACGCGGTGATTTTTTTTTTGTGTTTTTTATTTTGTGTTGGGGATTTTTTTTTTTGTTTTTGGATTTTTATGTGTGTTTTATTGTATTTTTTGAGAGGGGTTGTGGTGGTGATTTGTTTGGGGGGGGAGGGGAGGGGGGCCGGGGGGGGGATGTTCGAATTTTTGGGTAAAGGTGTTGTGTGGGTTTATTGTGTTGGGGGTGTGTGGGGGTGTGAGGTGTTGGTGGTGGGATACGGTTAGAGTTACTTTGCTATTGTTTGCAGATTGGACATAAAGTTATATAATTTTCTGTTTTACTTGAAATGAAAATTTTCTTCCCAGCCAAAAAAAAAAAAACTAAACTTCACGTGGGCATAAATTTAGTATTGAAAATTGGAGCTTCGGATGAGCATTTTTAATAATACGTTTTCGGGGGGGGGATTTCGTTGTATTATTCTAGTAGAGATATTATGAGTTTGGTTGGATCATTTGAAAGGTCAAAACCCTGTCGTAAATTTAGCGAATAATGATGCGACATTTTCCCAGTGTTTTTTATCTAATTTATATTCTTTTGATTAGGGGCCAAGGGCGGGTTCCCGGCCCAACATGTTCAAAGATAAAAAGCCCACTTGCTTTACATTCTCTTTCCTGACCCGACCCGACTCGACCAGACGGCCCTGTAAAAGAAGAGGAATATGACGCGACGAGGTCGTTTCATACCTGATACGATCCACCGCTGAGCCCTTTCTTCGACCTTCTTGGCGGGAATTTTTTTTCAAAGACTTCTCTCTCTCTCTCTCTCTCTCTCTCTGTAGAGTTGTGGTGGTTCAGATTTAGGGTTTCGTGCGAAAATGGAAGGAAGCGAGAGCGAGGCGATGTTCGAATCGCTGAATCTCAAGCCCCAGCTTTTCATCAATGAAGTCCTCACAGCGTCGACGATTTGCTCGACGAAGCTCTCCTCTTCTACCACAATCCACTGCTCTCTCTCGACGCATCTACGCTGAAATATGGCGTCTAATTCTTCTTGTGTGTTATTAAATGCTGTGCTCTTTGTTCCGCAGACAAGCTTCGAATCTTTTGAGACCGAGGGCTCGAACAGGGCCCAAGATCTGGGCAAAGGTGACTCTTTTATTATTTCAATCCAATCGATTTCATATTTGACACGATTTTCTCGATGTACGACTCTTATTTGTTGGTTTACATGGTGCTTGATTGTTTGGTTTGTCTTCAGAGGGGTGAAAGAGGGGAACGAGGGAGGGGTTATTTTATTTTTTTGGCAAATTTGTGATAGGCTGCGAAACTCAAAAGAGAATTTGGACAAGGCATTGAGAAAATTAGTTTTTTTATTCAGGAGGAATAGACGCGTCTAGATTCAGCCCTCAGATTAGCAACTCAAGTATCTGTTTACCGGAACTCAACTAACTACCTACCTGGATAGCTCGCATAATCTAAATTCTAAGCTGCTGATGCAAGCTGCCTGATTAAAAATCTAAGCTTGTCCGGATTTATCATTTCCTCTGTCCATCTAGTTGAAAGCCTCCAGTTCTCTTTGGCAAGTCAGGGGCAAAGGAGGAAACGGAGAGCAAATATGCGCTTAGTTAAATGGCTCATTTTCCTATGTCCTCTCATCTTTTTTCTTTGAACCATGAAACGTCGCGGAGGACAAAGATCTCCATGTAGACCTCATTCCAATCCTTTTATTACTTTTGCGGGCATGAATCTTCTCAGTTTCCATCTTGACATTGGCTGGACGATTCTGGATACGTTCTTGATATGATAATTTGATAGAAGGGTTAAATGCTTCTTGTTTGAGCATCATTGCTTTTAATGTTGCCTTTATTGCACGTTGTGGCCTGGTGTTAATTTTCTGCATGTGAATATAGAATTGACGTATGCTTCCTTTTCTTGTGTGATGAAAGTTCTTCAAGATATGTTTTAACTGCTCATATTTGCTAGTACACTGTCTTTTTAATGCAGGGTGTTGCTACTTACACCAATATGATTCAATCAGTCTGGATAAGCATCTTGGTATGTGGGAGAAGTATTGTCTTCGCCACTGTTTTAGTGTTCCCGAAGGATTTTCTTTTCCCAAAGATGTACGTTTTCTCTTCAGAGATTTATGCTTCGTAAACTTGCATTGCTACTTACTAGTTGTCATAAGACAATGATTTTTCCAGTTGCGACTTTTTGGAGCAATGATTTGCCCAACTCTACTTTTCTTGCCAGTATTCAATAGTGAAATGATTGGATATTGCGACATTGTTTGATAGGGCCCAGGCTTCATGTTACTAAAGAAAAGGGCTAATAGTGCCCCTTATATATGTTGCTAGACTGCCTTCCATTGCAATTTGTTCTGTCCGATTTGGAGAGAAGTTTGAATGCCATAATCTCATTATTGCATGGCCATCTTCAAATTTTATCTGCTGGAAAAGTGTAATTGGATGAGGCGAGGAATTGTGACATCAAAGGACCTGGCAGTGGATGAGCAGTCTTATTTATTGGACTCTGGTGAAAGTCAGGTCTTATTGATGATTCTTGCACCTTCCATTCATGGAATTGGGGCTACTCTTCTGTTATCAGGCTTATCATAGTGTGGTAATCTTTTTTCCCTTTATCGTTTGTCTAGAACACACTCTGCTGGTGACATTCCTTCATCTCATGATCCAATTGTTGATCTCGAGCTTCAAGAGCAGTTTGGACTCATTGAGAAACAGACTAGTTTCGGTAATTATATTATTCTCATGATGAATGCCTTCCATTGAATTTCTGAGAATATTTACTGAGGTAGATTATACAGGTTATGAAAGAGTCTGCTGAGCTGAATCAAGAACTACGAGTGCTCGAAAGGCAGACTGTCTCAACTGATCAGTTTTCTAAGGTTGTTACTGAAGCACTCGAATCCACTAGTCAAAGCTCTCAGCACGACACATTCCAAGGTAATTTTCCTGGTCCATTTAATTTTGATGTCATCTTTATACTGGAGTTCTGGGGTTTGGTATCTGGTGTATGTGTTTAATTCTCGTCTTTCTTTTAACACATTGACCATTAAACTGCTCCATTCACATAGCAGCTGTTGACATTTTCTTTTGGATAAGGATGGAAGCACTAGGCCTTTATGTGTACATGTCAACTGTTTTTAGCTCATCCTCATACTTGATAATATATTCATATGGAAGCCAATCAACATCTTAGTATATGCCAATACTTACTTCAGTTTTTTACCTGTGCTGATCAGCATCACCTGAAAGTGGTGTGGACGCTGGAATTGTTGAAGTTTGTTTGATGCTTAGGTTTTTTTCCACTAGTTAGTGATAAACTAGCGTGACATTTTAGTGCTGCTGTTTAGCAGCCACTAACAACTGTTTTATAAGGGAAAATGAAGCTAATTTCTAACTGTACTTTCGTTCAGTCGTTGCTACTGTGACAATGTCAGTCTAGTTTGTTTTTCTATTTCTTGGCCTTGTATACAATTGGAAAAAGTTTCACTTTGACAATGATTCGAAGTAACTGAGCAGAGGAGATAGTATTCGAGTTCATAGACATGGTTCTCGATGAATGATGAGTTTAATCAAGTTTTTCTGACAATAGTCTGCTGACCAATTCTTTTGTAGATATGATGAGAACCGCAGATGAACTGCGGTGTAAAATAGCAAAGTTCAAGACCAGAAAGATGGATGAGACAGAGCACTTAAAGAAAATGAGATTAGACCATCAAAAGACAATCTCTCTATGGTAGATCGTAGTACTGGTAATGACGCTTTGCTAATTCCTACACTTATGTATATGGGTACTCGTTGGCTATAGTTGGCATATAATGTTTTATAACTAAAAATGGTTGGCGTTATAATGGCGGCGACCATTACCTTGCAGGCCTCTGCAGTGCAAAGCTGGAAGATCTTCAACAATTTTTGACCGATTTGAAGAAAATGTGAATTTTGCTGATCTTTGCAGTTTATAAGTTATGGTTGCTGAATGGCTCGTGTGTCTGAAAACAACCTATATGGACCGGGGTTTTGTCTTCTCAGGCTTTCTCTGATTTGTGTGAAGGAGGCTTTGCCCCCGGAGAGCGTTGCGTAGCCTGCGGTAGACAGACCCCCCCCCCCCCCCCCCTCTTTCGATGGCGGAGTCGATGATTTCACAACCCCTGGACGCCGTCCTATGTCTTACTGAACACTCATGCGTACAGATGTGTGCGTATGTATCTGTATCTATGTATCTTCGTACATGCTTCGCTCCTACCAAATAAAAAAGAAAAAACTCTTGAGAAGTAAAGCAATTTGTAATAGCAAGTAGGCCGCTTTGGATTGATAGGTTTTCTCGTGCGGAAAAGAGCACGATAGGTCCTCGGATGATGTTCGTGCATTATCTTGCAATAACATCTATGATTCGTTTATGGCTCGCAATAATATAAAGTGCAATTATTTTAACATACTTTATAAGCTGATATATTGGAGGATTTCAATCATTTTTTCATCCTGCACGTGTTTTTAGAAATAAAATTTGACTTCTTTCTATCGTACTATAGCTTTCTAAGCTTTCTAATAAGATGTTGAATCTTGAAATAGGTTCTTTTTTAATATATATTCATTCGATGATTCAAATATTTCTTGACAAAAGGAAAATTCCTTAATGTGTGAAATATATTCATCATATGCACATATAACTATCTCTACCCTTTGATAGCTATTTCAAAGAGTGAAGGAAAAAATGACTAAATCCAATGAAGGTTGATATCACCTTAAAAAATCGTACTGACCTAACATCATAACCCATTTCAACCAAAAAAATAAATATTATAGCTTGAAATAAATTCCATTGAAATTGACAGTACTCTAAAAAAAGCCATTAATAAAAGTTAATCAATCTCTGCGAATCATTTAGATCGCTAGGGATGATTTGGCTAAAGAAAATATTGACACGAACATTTTGATATGTGATGAAGAAGGCGATTCTAACGGCGGACAAAAGCTTTGGCCCTAATATACCTGGATCACGATAGGAAATGAAAATGAAATATTGTCAAGCGATTTTTGTATGTCTAGATAAAATCTTTTGCTTTGCAAGAAGAAGACGTCAACGTTCGAGTTTCGACCGGCTAAATTGTAATGTCCGCGAATGAGGGCAGTTGTCAAATTTTCAGTGGAGGGAAGATAAAACCTTGGTCCAGGCTAAAACCCTGATCCAAGAAAATTAGAGGGGGAAGAAAAGAAAACAAAAGCGGCCTAAAACCCTAATCGTAGCCGAACTTAAGAGGAAGGAAGAGAGCCGCCTTCCTGTTTACCGGCGACCACTCGTGCGAGGCTGAGCGAGGTGTTGTCGGGAGAGAGAGAGAGATGGGAAGCGATAGTGAAGCTGAGAGATCGCAGAGAAGGAGAAGGAGAAGAAGAAAATGCTAGCGCTCGCCCCCATTGCTAAGCCTCTGGCCGGCAAGAAGCTCGGCAAGCGCACCCTCAAGCTCGTCCGCAGAGGTAATGCCCGTCAAGCCTCTCGTCTTGCAGCTTTACGTTATGCACGCACACCCCTTTCTCATGTTTATGCGTTCAGTCACGAGACGATTCCTGAAACTCTCCTGGGGAATTGACAATATCAGTTTCGTTTTCACTTTTTTTCGTTGATTGGTGAGCTTATGAGTTTTTGGGTACTTGATTCCTCGGATTTACAGCAACTGACGGTGTCGGCTCTTATGAGATATTCGACGACCCGTTAGCTGGAACTAAGTGTATGAATGTTCTGCATTTTCGGACCAGTTCTCTTTGTAGATGAGCCGGCTATTCAATGTGAATGGCGTGCGCAAGGGGTGGGCTTAAATGGGTGCGCTGCTTGTTTTTGGTCCGATTAAGTTTCTTTGGCTGACTATTGGCATGCCCTTGTTGTGGTCCTTATTGGTAGCCGCGGAAGACAAATGCTTGAAAAGAGGCGTGAAGGAGGTTGTCAAAAGCATTCGACGTGGTCACAAAGGGTACAAATTTAACCTTTTTCTAATTTGAGCACAAATGCAGGTCGATGCAATGCTGAATGAAATCCCTGTAGTTGCTTGGAGCTGCATCTTTTCTTCTGCACGGCCTTGGCTGGTGATATCGGATTGTCATTGAGCCCAGATATTTGAAGTCGGTTGATTTTTCACGTATTTTTCTCTGTGCAGATTATGCGTCATTGCTGGGAACATATCTCCTATTGACGTCATCACTCATGTCCCTATTTTATGTGAAGAGTCCGACATTCCCTATGTCTATGTTTCATCAAAAGAAGTAAGCCAATACCTTCTGTTTTACTCCATGTTGTGCTGGAGTGAAAACAAAATCTGTCTCTCTCTCTCTCTTCCCTATGTCCATGTTCTTCATCTTTAAACGAAAATTACCCATTTATCTATGTTCTTCAGGATCTAGCTAATGCAGGAGCCACCAAGAGGCCTACATGCTGCGTTCTGGTGCAAACAAAGCCAACAAAGGGTGAATTAACTGCCGAGAAACAGGACAAACTGAAAGCAGAGTATGATCAAGTTGTCAATGATATTTCCGAGCTGACTTCCTCCTTGTTCTGAATGTCGAGAAGAAATGCACTAACAACTCTGCTGCCGTTTTTATATTTTGAGTTCATACTCTTTGGTTGGATGTAAGCAGTGGTGTTGTAATGCAGCCACACAATGGCAAAATTGATGTAAACAGAGTATGGTCAATTGCCTGTACTTCTACTGCCTGTAATGGTGGTGCTCTATAGGTCGTTGTGACAACCATTTTTTTCCTGTTTAGACTGGTGATAAGGATGGAAGGCTGTTCGAATGTAGACTTTCTGGAATTCAAATGCAGGGGTTCGGTTTGAACTGCGTTTGTGGCATGAACGTCTGATGGTGTGGACTTTCTGCCTTACCTTTTAATATTCGGAAATCTCTCTTCGTCGCCATTTTTGCACCGGAAGCCTGGTGCTAGACTTGGGGAGATTTTTGGAATGAGATCATTGCCTGATCGTTAGAATTGGATATTTCAGATGGAACTTTAATTGTGCGTAGTTGAGTAATCTAAAGGGGAGAATGATTTCAGGTACTTCTTGGCAAAAACGGCTCTGAAATTCCGGATTAGTGCCCTAGTAGCAATGGTGCAGTGGAAGCTTTTATATCTTGTGAACCAAGGTTATAGCTGGAGAAGAGAAGTACATCCAAAGGTCTGCACAACACAACATTAACTGTAAATATTCTCATGCTTCTTAAGCAAGAGTCGCTTCATATGATTAGAACCTCCCTGCAAAAGCAAAGTTGGTAAGTCCAGATAATTGAGATCGAAATGTTCCTTTTGGTTTCATCAGATGATAAACTGCGACCGACACCATGCTTTCCAGATGGAATTTAGATTTGCCAAGTTGGGAAAAAAAAAATGTGCCGTGCGTGAGCAGTGTCCAAAGTATGGTCCAGAATCGTTGATTCCTTGCATATCCAACCCCAGAAAGGAAAAGAGAAGAATCTATGAAGTATGCCTCAACTCAGCTGACAAAGGCCAAGGGCCAGCTACAAGCATAATGTTTATGATCTCACTTGAATCAACTGGGGCCAAAACTCGGCGCCCATGGCGCAGCACTTTATCTCACATGGATTCGAGAGGCGACTATCATGTTATCGCACTTAGTTCCGGCACATTCGAGTAGTGTAAACGTCTACATCATCTGTCAAGCCTTGAATCTAAATCTAGTCGGACCAAGTCCCCAAAAAGAGCGTGCTTAGGAGTTGACGTTTGGGGACATGTCTGTACTTTATCACTTCACAATCTCTCTCTTAGTTCATGCAGACTTTTCAATCAGTAGCTACGAGTCAATTGCCCTTTTGCACTCAGTGAACACTGACTTGAATCAAGCAATCTAACGACAGGTTATCACTATGCTCTTAGGTTCAGCACAGATTGGTGATAAAACACTATAGCTCTTTTCTCTCCTACTGAAACATTCCAACAAGGCAAGAAAGCATGTCCATTAGAGAATCTCAGCGCACCATAAGATCACATGCTCCCCCAACCTCTCAGTACCCACTTCCATCCTTACTTCGCAGTTCACTCTTTATGGGGAGTACCTTTTTGTGCAAAGAAGTGATGAATGTCACTCATAGCACACACGTTTACCGCGACTTTGCGACCTGTGTGAGGCGGCCTCCTGTGTCTTCTTCTGCCAGAGCCACTCAGCTTTTTTCTGTGCCGCGTGCGATCAGATAGCCCATGAAGGCAACAATAGTGATGCTCAACATGAGCGCATTTGGATTTGCAACGTTTGCGAAAACACCCCAGCTAGCTTCGCCTGTGAGGCCGATGCAGCTGTTTTGTGTGCCAACTGTGACATCGAGATACACTCAGCCAATATGTTAGCTTGCCGGCACGTGCGAGTCCCAATGACTCCATTGCACGGCTCCCTCCACGGGCCTCCCAGCTCCACCTGGATCAGAGCAGTGAGTCTGAAAGGCAAAAGGCTCATGAGATCATTGAAGAAGATGAAATCGATTCCTGGTTGTTGCTCGACTCACCTAGTAGTAATGGCAACCAAATTAGTGATGAGTTACCCTGGGGTGGGGAGGTTGATGAGTATTTGGATCTTATAGAGTATAGTTCATGCACCGAGCATCAAGCCCCAGACGAGTGCAATCCACTGGAGACTAGCGTCGATCAGAGGCAAAGCAGCAGTGATTGTGTCGTGCCAGTTCAGTTGATGGATTCCACAGCCCAACAGAATGTCTGCTGGGACAAGAAGGATGGAATAGCAAAAGATGCTTTCATTGGCAACCCTTCAAGCAAACATAATGTAAGATCTGTTAAGTCTTTCTAAATGTATAATGCGAACCGTCGATGGAAGTTGAGGATATTCACACTACTTGCCAGTTCACAGGCCTTTCCAATTCTCTAGTGTAATTGTTTCAATATAGTTTTCTTGATAATGAATCTGGAAGTCAGATTTTCCTTATTTGGGGTAACTTCTGTACTGTATATCCAGGTAGTATCTCCTTCCCTTGTAAAAACCCTTTTTATATATAAATCTAGACTTAAGCAGCAGCAAGCAAGCAGAAAGTTTCCCTTGCACATCTTTCCTTTTCGTTATTTTCCATTGAATTCTTTTTCTTGTTGTATAGCTACTATGTCCAGCCATGTTAGGTAAATTCTGTAAATCCAATTGACCGTCTTTTTCGCCGAAATTTTAGCTTACCCTTGAGAAAGCCAAGACAAAAGGCATCATGTACATGAGTGAACACTGGAAACCAGACGGTTATAATGCTACCACAACCTTGGTTGGAGCTCCACCTTCAAGGAGTCGAGGCCATCTTCTCCTTTTACCTATGAATTTTCTTGATTAGTTGCATTTATGCATCTTCTTGCATCCTACAAAAACCTTAATATCCCAATATGAAATGCTCGAGATGCTTCTTTTGGGAGCTCATTCTCAAAATTATATTGCATAAATCAGCAGAATCTTTGGTGTTTGTCCTTTCGTTCTTTACTGTTTGTAAAGACTAGCCTCGACATACCTTTGTCTAGATTGAGTCCTGTGATCAATCAACTGTCTCTGTCATAACACCTGTTCTTTTACTTTGTGATCAGGTTTCTCATTCACCGTTCCATGCCAGCATATCAAGGCCACAAACAATGAGCGAGATCTCAAATTCATATCCCAGGGTTCCAATTGGGGTGACGGAAATGTTCTTGAACCCTCCACTATTAAGGCCATTGCAGAATCCTACTGTAAATAGGGAGGCCAAGGTTTTGAGATACAAAGAGAAAAGGAGGCAAGGAAGTTTGATAAGAAAATAAGATATGCCTTGAGGAAGACCTACGCAGACAGTCGTCCTCGAGTCAAAGGCAGGTTTGCTAGGAGCTCAGCCATGGAACTCGAAGTAGATCAGATGTTCTCAATGGAAGACTATGGTTATGGCTTCATTTCGCATATTAAGTTTTATTAAAGAGATAGAGATCTGCTTGAGCTAGTAAGAGAAACAATTATTGCCTGCGCCATCTTATGGCAGATATTGTAATCACTGCATGAGAACTATTAGGATTAATGTAAATCATGTATAAGTTTCAGATTTGCTTAATCATTTAGCTATTTCACATTTGTGTTCAGCTTCTTTTTCGTGATCATAACCAAAACAAAGAAGGTCAGGCTTACATATTTCTGGGTCTCTGCTACCTCTTTTGTCTTCTGAATTGTTGCTGTTCTGACGAGCAATGAAGCATTACTAAGCAAATAGAAGACGGAAGCTTATAGAAGGTGAAACGTAGTGCTGGACAACTTGTTAGGAGAGTAATTTTCACAAGTAGCAAAGAATCTAGATGCATCATTCAACCTTAACAAAGTCGACCGTGCTTTTCACACCACGATATGTTAAAGGAGAAACAAATATTTCTAGATTGAGAGAGATGCAGGAAAGCTCTAACACAAGCCCCTTGGATGTGGTCGAGCAACTGGGATATGCCTTGAGTTTTCTTGCAAGAGTACTAGATAGTCCTCAGCCATGCCCAGTGTGCTGAAGGCATCCGTATCTCAGTTGCTATTGGTTTGTTCGCAGGCTATTTTGCAGTGAATAACTCTTAGCAAGGTATAGGCCAAGAATTTTTTTGTCTATGAGAATCTTGAACACATTTGGCTCATATGAGGGCACTTGGAGGACCATGATTTTGTTTTTTCACCTTTTAAAATATTTTGCAAGCCAGTAAGCATAAGGCTAGTTTCTTTGGTTTAATGTATTGCAATTTTTGATATTCCTAGGCTATTTATCCTGCTGGAAACATGAATAATCTCATCTTGATTCTAAGCTCTTCCTGCAGAAATGGATATTTTGTGAACTCTATGGAAAAAACTGGTTTCCTGTGTGAAACACAAAATGTCATCATGCATGTACTATTTGACTTTCATACCTAAAGTGATATCTGCAAACAATCTGATATTTTTATGGATAAGAAAAGAATAAATCTCTTACAAGGGCTATTCTCACCAGCGAACTTTGGAAAGATGAACGCACTTTATTTCACTTTTTTTTGGCAGAAAAAATATTCGCCCATGTACTGTAGCTAACCTGAACCACAAGTAGGAAAGTGGGAAGGAGGTATCTTTGTGGCTTTGGGCCGTTTTGAGTTGATACTTAGGCCTTCCTCCTTTCGCTTTAAGTATCTGTTCCGGCCACACCATTGGCTGGCGTGCTATCGCTTATCTCCGACTCTCAAAATGCACCACACTCGTTGTTTGCTTATTTGTCACGACTGTCACAACTCGAGCCACCAGAATCAACGGATAAAGCGCACTAACATCGAGATGTTGGGGAGAAAGCCGAAACCTGAATAAAACATATTCTCTACGGAGGAATTCTGACCTGATGATCTCTCTACTCTCTTGCTCAATCTGTCATACGAATGATGGTGCGTGCGCTAATAACTGCACATAAGAACATGTGCAGTGACAAAGTCACACAGCATTATATGCTTGGCCACAATTTGGCAGGTAGTGTAATGGAAAGCAGGGGAGGAATAAAGGGGAAAAATACTGAAGGTGACGACGTGCAATCGTCCAGGTTTAGATGAGTTTGAATCTAGATAGCCACGAAGAAGTCAAATCTTAGAGGGTGCTTGAAGCTTATGTCTCGACTAACACAAAGGATGTCTTGCTTGCAGAGTCCAGAAGGGGAAAAATATGGGATTCAATCATTACTAATCCGATAGAAGCACTTTTAGCAGTAAAAGGCGCGAAAGGAAAGGACTGAAAACATCCTATGTTAGCATCAGGAGAATTTAAATTATCAGTGATCTCAACAACATCAAGTTCCATGTCACACTTGTAATGAATTTGTGCCCGTAACTTTTTGGGTAAGAGAATTGATGTGCGTGCTGACAGGAGGTGTCGCAAAAGGACATGTTTATTCTCCAACTCATGTATCAATCATGTCCATGGTGGCCTTGTTAACTAATTTCATAGAGGTCACAGGGTCTCCCCAACTTGACATATGAGTATCATGCCACGTACTTTAAGCAACTCCTACCCACGAAATAAAGAGCGAAAGGAATGAGACGGCCAGATAGTGAATCTATACATGATTAAGTCTTTTCAAACATACACAATACATCCCAGAAAAATGGTGTTATTTCTATTCAGGCATGGAAGAATGCTGAAAATCATGAGTTCCAAGCAGCTACTACATGTAACTCTGGCTCTTCATCAATCTGTGTGGTCATCATCATCCCTTCTGAATCTGGATTAAGGAAAGAAATAACAAAAGTAATCTTATATTCAGAACAAGAGCAACCAAGAACCAAAACTTGGCTTAAATAATGATGAAGCCCACTTTACTGGACACTTGCTTGTACAAAATGAAGTAGGGTTTGGGTTGAAGCCCAGTTTCTGACAGTTGTTTTACAGCTTACTCTTCCTTCTGTCAACATCTATAACTATTATTAACAGCTACAAAATCTAGTACAGGGACTAGGGAGTACTAATATAAGTGTCTTAACATTGACAAACATGTGCCTTTCTGGTCTATGAATTCTATTCAAACAAGTTCGGTGGATGCCTGCAGCTAATCCTGCATTAATGTAATCAAAGAAGGTAAAGGGTGACTTGCTCGGATTTGCGCTCTCTTCCTCGTCACCAAAAGGTCAAAAGGCTAGTCACCTTCCTGGCTTTATTTAAGTTCATCCTTAGTAGGGATTGAGATACTTTTTGGGCCCAACTTGAACGAGGATTCCGCACATGGTTCAATTAATATTCTAATTTATTTCCACGGACACCTTTGTCTTTCCTTTGTCCTAAAATTGATGTCCGAGTGTTTGTATCTATGCACATCCTTTTAGTGGTACTTATGAAGGCTATGAAGAAAATGTTATTGCTGTAATGCTCCTTACCAGAACGAACATCATCACTTATCTGGCCTCTATCACGAACCTGTCTCGCCAGCATCCCACACAACAACCAACACCAATATAAATTAATAACAAACAAGCAGAACAGAAGAGTATTGAACACATAGTAGCACAGAGGTCCAACGGCCGTTTGCAGGTCCTCGTCCAAAGTCAGAAGAACTTCATAACTGCCAGAATAAGATTCAAGATAACTTATGTCATTCCCCAATTTATTGAAGAAACAGAACAAAGAGTATTGTGTTTCGAATGAAAGCATGTAGAAGTCGAATGAAAACAGAGATGGAGTTAATAAGAAAGTATCGCCTCTTAAAGTAATTCAGCTAATGGCATCTGGATATTTGAGAAATTGAGACCATTGAGTCTCCATCTCATCGGCAGAAGCTTGACGCTCTCTCCTCTGGCAGTCATTATTAAAATATAATTATCTCTAAATCTTCAATTGAGAAAGTGGCAGAACCAATCTGAAGTACCAAAATTGAGCACATATCTAAACCATTTGGATTTTTTCTTTAAATGTTTGTAATTGAAAATAAGCATTGAATTGGTGCATACGTTAATCTTATTCCAGAAAATACACACGCACACTCCAGTAAAGAAAATGAATATCAAATGTTCAATTGAAAAGACCTGTCCACATCTCAATAGTTGAAAATTTCTCATTAATTAAAGATCAGTATTTGAGATTTTATGATTCAACAGATGGATCTGTAAATAAGATGCTATAGCAACAAAAGCTTTCCTTGTAGAAGTGAAGTGTATTCCTGCAACTATTTTTCGTTTTTTGTTACAGAAGTCCCTTTTTCTCTACGAATGGCACGTCAACAGCTATGTTAGCACTATATGCTAAATTGGGTGACGTCGTCATTGTACAAACAATATCTGCCATAAAATCTGATTAATGCTCCTCAAAATTCCATGAGACATAAGAGTTTCTCTTCACAAGACAGAAATTTGCAATGAATTGTGTTCATCGATTGACTTCACCCTTTGGCTATGTGTAAGCTCTTTCACATCAAATAATACTTATAGGTTTTCCAAAACCTGATCAGAAAGCTCAAGAAGCACAGTGAAAAGACCCACTAGCGCGATATGTTCTGGCCCAATTACGATGGGGAAAGGAAATAAATTGCAAAGGAGGTATCTAAGCCAAGTTGGACTTGACAGTATGTTTTATTGATAAATTGAAGGAAACACGTGCTAATATGGTTAACTGGTCAGTGTCAAAAGAGTCTGGACGTACTAAAGAGCTGAAAAAATTGTATTGAAAGAGTTTTTACGTAGCATGGTGCACTTACCTAGTGCTCCTAAGGATCCAAAATGGAAAGAAGATGATGCGCAAGGCCGTAAAGGCAAGTGCAAAAAGAAGAAAAGAACAGCTAGCAACCCTTTCATAGCCACTGTACTTTGACATTTTTGCTACTTCCATGAAGACATCGCTTGCGTCATGGAGTGCCAAGATAATCGAACCAACACGAGCAAACCTGCAAAATGCAGGAAAACCTGATTGAGGTAGAGAAGAAGGGTACCATCTGTTTAAATTTTGCCAAGAGATTCCACTACAAAGCTAAGGGCGTTTGTAATTCCTTTTTCCGAAATAGGAAGGATCTATCTATCATCATGTGGCACAAAGTTCTTGCCAATTTGCTCTCCACATTTACCTCAATACATTAGGACAACATGTGTAAATACAAAAACTTGAGGAGCACACCTGAACATATATGATAAGACAAGGAGGAGGATAGATGCCACATGATGTCCCATTGAGACCAAAAAGTCCGATCTCCTTGTTTCCCAGAAAAACAAGGCAAAAAGGGAGTATATATAGAATCCAGAGGCATACATGTACAATCCCTTTAACTTCAACCTGGCAAAAAACACGCAAAATGATTAAGTAGATAAGAAAATATACCAAATTCAACCAGAGTATGAGAAAAAGACATCAAGAGGAAAGCATGTCCGGTAATATTTTGCTACAGGTCTTAATAATGAGGCTTACTTGATCTTCTGATCTGGCCAAACTTGATTCCCAGGGCCAACCCAGAAGAACTTCGTATTAGTGAACCAAGGCTCGTCATAGGAGACTGAAAGAGCCAAAATCTCTGCAGAAAGGAAGTATACACATTTCCACGCTGCCTCCTTGAATTTTTTAATCTTTTTCTTCCTATGATGTGCCGCAAGATCCAGCTTGGCATGTTTCTCTCCAAAAATCAGCCGTCTTGCTAGTTTCTGCCACAACCACAAGATCATTATGAACTCAAGAAGCACAGAAGCTAACTAGGATTAGAGGTTGACCATGTTAGGTAAGAAGTCTAATCTTGTTTCTTCTAGATGTGTTAGCGTGAATTGATGAACAAATCTCATAGCAATCAGGTTGTGGACTTAAATTTTGATGGGGATAAGATTAGCTAGTTATCAAAAAACGACTTCCTGCTACCTAGGAAAAAACGGAGTCTTTGTCTGAAGAAATGTGTTGGGAGCACACCCAATAACTTAGTAGGTACTCTACGAAGTAACGAGCTTGTAAAATGGATCAATTTATCATAAAGAGATTCGCTGTTCATCACATTATGGCAGGGTAACGTTTCACAGTTTAATAAATCTTCCACTTATTTGATGAAGATTTTACAAGGAAGGTGGTAGGTGATAGAAAAAACAATAATGATATCAAAAACTAAAAAATAAAGGGATCTATTCAATTCTTCTTTTGCGTATGAAATTTATGGTTTTGGCTAGTGGGACGAAGGGGGATAAGCTTCATCACTGAAAGGGAAACAGTACGGCTCACCAGCTAAGGCCCCAAATCTATATTGTGGCATCTACAAATTATACACCTTTGAACATGCTAATCTTTTTCCTCCTATGATGTGCCTCAAGATCCAGCTTGGCATGTCTCTCTCCAAAAATCAGCCTTCTTGCTTGTTTCTGCCACAACCACAAGATCATTATGAACTCAAGAAGCACAGAAGCTCCTTAGGATTAGAGGTTGGCCATGTCAGGTAGGAAGTCTAGTCTTGTTTCTTCTAGACATATTAGCACGAATTGATGAGATAGCGTAATAATGTCAGTGATCGATTTAGGTAGCAGGAAGTAGTTTTTCGACAACTATCTAATCTTATCACCATAGCAATTTAAGTCCACAACCTGATTGCTACGATATGTGCTCCTTATAACTCGACTCACTGCAATTCTTGAACAAGTTTTGGACTTGCCCATTTTCATGATGAGAAACTTCATACCAAATTTAGTACTTCAAATTTGCTGCCTTTCTTATGGCAATTCTTGCGGTCACTTATATAATGCAGGGCACATTACCAATGACACAATTTAAGTCAAGATACAGAGGTAATGCTACAGCACGACGAGAGGCACGAGATGCCGACCTACGCAAACATCAAATTTGCCTTTTCCAAAATGTTAGTTCCAAGCAACCCACAAATTTTTTGGTTCAGCAAGAACTCCAAGTGAACAGAGATAGATGATACACTCCAGCACACACATACCTAACTAAAATATAAAAAGGAAGCTTTTTTTGGTTGTTCAATTGATCAAAACCGCTGAGTTCTATCGGCAATTAAATTTACACACCGTATTCAGTCAAGAGAGAGACCGACATCCATCAAGATCAGAAGAGAATCACAAGATCAAGAAATTTCGAGTGTCGTGAGTGAAGAGCTATCTGTTTTGATGAAGGCAGTGGAAGAGTCACCTCAAAGATGAAAGTATCAAGAAAGAGGCGGAGAGCTGGGAAGAAGAGAGCGAAGAAGGGAACTACTGCAAAGTCTCTGTTCGATGGATATGACTCCGCACTCCAATCGACCCACAAACCCATTTAGCATCTCTGAGAGAGAGAGAGATACAACGAGGGAGAGAGAGAGACGGGCTTCTTCTTTTTCTTGATCATGAATCATTGGGTGGCAATGTGCGTTGAAAAGTTGAGGCACTCGGTTTTACTGGTGCAAGCAACCTTTAACGGCAGGCGAAGAGATTGACTTTGACTGGTGTTACGGGTCTTCTGGGAAACTACATTTAGTCGACCCGGAAGGGAAACTGATGGGCGCGTGGTCGGGTCGGCCCTGCTTTCTTGGAAGCTACGACTAATTCATGACTCGGGCAGGATCCTGTTGACCTGTCTCGGGGAAGCTTGGAGTTGAGTATCGAATTCCATCGAAACATCCGAGTCATTATTATTATTTTTAAATCGAAACAGATGGCTGCGTTCATAAAAGATCCGAAGGGGCTGGGGGGTGAGAGACCCAATTAGGAAAAGGGGAAGAGAATGAAGAGTTTTTGCGATCCAATCTACCACATGATTTGCTTCTCGTGGACAAAAGGATGGGTCCGCGTATTTAAGTTGGGCCAAACTCGTCTTGTAGTCTTCGATCACATTTCGCAAGCACCATAGGCTTTGACGTCACCAACCACGTATTTATAGATGGATAAGCATCGACTTCACCCTGCATGGCTTCACCCTCCACACCAAAGTAAAGGCGCGAATGATAACACTTCTGCTTCAGAAATCATTTCAGAAACAGAAGAAATTATTTGGAAATGTGTTATGATGTACTTCGAATTCTACGACGAATTCATGATTCGGCAAAATTCATGTTCTCGAAGCTCAATTTTATTATTTATTAATTATCGAAACAGATGGCTGCGTTCATAAAAGATCCGAAGCTGGGGGGGGGTGAGAGACCCAATTAGGAAAGGCCTTTTCTGCGGAGTTTTTGCGATCCATATACCACATGATTTGCTTCTCTGGCCAAAGGATGGGTCCGCGTATTTAAGTTGGGCAAACTCGTCTTGTAGTCTTTGGATCGACATTTCGCAAGCACCATGGGCTTTGATCGCGCCACCCGTATTTTATAGATTGATAAGCTATCACTTTCGACTTCTGCATGGCTTACCCTCCACACCAAAAGTAAAGGCGCGAATGATACACTTCTTCTTCAGAAATCATTTCAGAAACAGAAGTTAATTTTTTTTTACTTCTACTTTAAGAAGTTGATTTCCTGATTAAAAAAAAAGCGTTTGATAACAGGATAAAATTTCTGCTTCTCAAACATAAATTTTTTTTGGTAACGATTGAAGATTTCTACTTGTCCGAAACTTATTAACACAAAATCTTCTACGAAAAATTATGATTCTAACCTAAAATGTATATTATTCAAGAAAATTTAAATGCAAATACTACGGATTTATGTATAATTTATCAGTATTTGCATTTATGTAAATGTAGACCAAATTATGAGAAAATTGTATAAATGAATACGATGGTTGAGCTCATATATCAATGCTAAAAGCACATGTAGTTTCGGTGTTTCCTCTCCTATGCCTCTAGCGTGGTTTTATATTGTAATTGGCATAATATATAAACTTTTTCATGCCTAAATTATTTACGGTAGTTTATGTACACCTTGAATCACCTAGATATTAATGAGAATTCGAGACATAAAATTACAATAATGATGAGCTTGTTTTGGCATGAGACATCTCTAGGCAGAAAACAAAGGAAAAATTAGGTGGCTCATCCTTTATCTTTTTACCGAGCTTTGTTTTCTTGATTTTTTTCTATAAAAAAAAATTAAGGCTATTTTGGAGCAACCGTGCCCATTTTTGGACTAAACTAAACAAGCAAAAGAGAGAGACAGAAAATATAGAGTTTATGTAGATATGAATATCTAATCTATCAATCACAATCAATAAAAGAATGGTGCGCAAATCAATGAATCAAGAACATGTGAAAAAACACACATCAAATTAAATATCGCATCCCTAATGAAGCCCAAAAGGTTTTGAGGAGTATTTGGAGGTTTGGAAGGAGTTGGGAACATTTGGAGACAAAAGGGGCAAAATTATCATTTTGAAAAGATTTCCAATTAAATTCATCAGAAATAGGGTTGGCTAGTTGAATGTACCCGTTTTCAATTTTCGAGATTTTCTAAAATTTACGGATTTTTGAAACGATTTTGCTCGTAGGATGGAAAAATCAATGTTTTGAGAAAGATCGGAAGTGAAAATTACAAAATATGGTTTGGCCAATCAAATTTGACTATTTTTCATTTTCTATAATTTTTTAATTTTTTTAAATTTTTTGAGATAATTTGCCCATAAGGAGAAAAATCATTATTTTTTAAAAAACGAGAGGGTAAAATTATCAAAAAATAGGATTGGCCAGTTGAATGTACCCATTTTCTAATTTTTTAGATTTTTTCTGATTTTTTCGAAATTTTTAGAATTTTTCCAATTTTTTTGATTTTTTTTAATGAATTTTCCATTTTTTATAGATTTTTTAATCATTTTAGATTTTTTAATTTGTTTTGAATTTTTTATTATTAAAGAATTATCCAACCGGTCGGGTTGAGACGGATAAGTGATGAGTGAGATGAGAAAATATGAAAAGGAAGGGCTAAAAAAGAAAAAAAAATGACTTTTGATGGTGAGAACTAACTTTTTTTACTTCTTAAAACTTCTCCAAAACAGATTCTAAAGTAAAAACGGATTTTTACTTCAAGATTGTTTTACCAAACGGATTTCTACTCCAGAATAACTTGTGAAGCAGAAAATTATGCTTCAGAAGTGTTACCATGTGCCTCCTAAGCTTTCAGGAGAGAGAACTTTCTCTGAGAGCTAGGGCTTCCACGTTCTCCATCGGGGAAGAAAGGACTGTTTTTGGCGAACCCTGCGATCATAATTCCTCTCGAGTCTCGACATACGTCGGCAATGGCTCCTTTTGATTCTCCCTCAAGGATGGATCTGTCGATATTGAGCTTAAAGGAGACATTTTTTTAGGGTCTCCACTTTGCGGTACTCCTTCCCTTTCTTTCATTCTTTTTGTCGTTACTGGGTTCCATCTTGGTAACTAGTATCCATCGCAGATGCAACATCTAATATTGCGCTTGGATCTATTTTTTGGGAGCAAAAGTCCTCATCTTCCAAATTTGCCACAGGACACAGGCGAATAACTCCCATGATAGTGAGTTATGGTCTTGTTTCCGCAGCTTTAATTACCTATTTTTCGATTCTGGTGATTTCACCTCTGGGGATGTGGATGTTCAAACGCAAATTTGACCAAATTCCTTCTATACATCGATCGAGCAATAAGAGGTGTTCGTCAATCTCCGGGGCTTTATGATATAATGGACACACTGGGTCACGTAGAATCTTTCTCTTGAATAGATTTCTTTGGTTGGGAGTATATTTTGGCATAACTCCACAAAAATATTCGAATTTTTTGAAAATGCATGCAATTTCCAAATGCTCTTCCATAGAGCATTTGGTACCTGGTAGGATCTGGATGCTTGCTCTGTATGTAATGTCGTTCTGTTTGTTTGATTATGTGGGGGCGAACTTAACCGAATAGGTTCCTGTCTTGTTCCTCGTCCACACAATTTCATCTTCCTTTGGATTTTGAGCTGAGTGGAATAGCCATAGTATTGCTCACTGTGTTTCTCCAAATAAATTGTTCAGTCTTTGTTCATCCCAACACCGCTCCTCCTGAATAATCAGCTCCTCTACTAAGGGGGGTCGCCTAAATTTTCTAGTCCAACAATAAGTCCATGAGAGAGCCATCTATCTTATCGTGTTCTTATTTTATGTCCATTACCCACTGGCCACCTTGTGTCCTCGGATATTGTATCTTTGCCCATTAACAAGCTCTGCCATCCCCAGAAAGGTCTTGATCCTGTCCCAGCAGTCCAGAAATTTCCCCTTGGAAAATAAATACCTCTCAATAGTTGGCGCCACAAAGCTGATGGAGATTGAATAAGTCTCCATGCTTACTTTCCTAGTATCGCTTTGTTGAACGTGATAAGGTCCCTAAAGCCAAGACCTCCTTCTTCTTCTTCTTCTTTTTTAAGGGTCTCCCAACTTCTCTAATGAATACCAGATTTGAATTCGTTCTATTTCCACCAAAAGGATGCTATCCTCTTCTCAAGTGAAACTGGGATCTTGAATATAGACATTGCATATTGGGACAGCACTTGCGCTATTGTTTTGATCATGACTTCCTTTCCAACTTTTGTCATTAGCTTCTCCTTCCATCCTTCTAATTTCATATTCACCTTGGCGAGAATCCAGGCAAACATTTGCTCTTTTGTTTGTCCCTAGTCTGACGGAATACCCCAAATATTTTTTTGTCTTATCTATAGCTGGACCTCCCAACTCTCTTGCCATATTCTCCTTCAAGCTTGATGGGCAGCCATCACTAAGGTAGATACTTTATGGCTTGCCCAATTGCAAAGCAATATTGATTCAACATAGCCGCTAAGTTTTGATATTCTCTGATTTTTCCCATCCAAAAAGAAGATGGCATCATCTGCAAATAGCAAGTGAGAAAGGGTAGGGCATGAGCTTTTCAATTTTATTCCCTGAATACTACCCTGTCGTAATGCTTTGTTCATTAGAAAAAAGGGTACATTGGCCATTAATATAAATAAATAAGGAGAAAGTGGGTCTTCCTGTCTAATACCTTAGGATGGGTGGAAATATTATTGGAGCTCCCTATTGAGTTTCACACTGAAAGAGACTGATGAAATGCATTCCATGACCAGTGCTACCCATGTTTCATTAAATCCCATTTTGATCAAGCAAGCATTCAAGAAGTCCCACTCCACCCTATCATAAGCTTTCTGCATATCGAGCTTCAAGATTGCCTGGAAATGCTTCTTTCTCTTCCTAATTTTCAACTGGTGTAAGACTTCATGGACTATTAGTATGTTATCTTGTATTTGCTGTCTAGTTACAAAGGCACTTTGTTCAATAGTAACCAGTTCGGGTAGCCAAGGTTTGAGACAGTTTGCCATAACCTTCGCAATGACCTTATAGCTAACATTATAAAGGCTTATCGGTCTAAACTGACTCATGCACACTGTATTGGGGACTTTGGGGATGACAGATGTGAGTCTTGTTTAAAGACGGGTCTATAGTATCTGAAATGGCCATTCATCCCATCGCGACCCGGGGCTTTCATTGGTGTAGTATGAAGAACTACCCTCTTCACCTCTTCTATCATCACCGCGGCCAACAGGGCTTCACTCATGGTATCCTGAACAATGCAAGAGCATTGATCTGGTACCTGTTGGAAGTCGTCATTCGTTAAGTTGCCACGCGCATGACATCTTTTTGCTGAATCTGACTCCGAATCGCAACATTATTTGCATAATCTCTTTTATGGTTGTGATTGCTAGGAAGCTACCTCCAATTGACCGTCGCTTTGGCGGATCCACGTTACTCGACAATCCTCGACAAAGAACCTCGTAATTTCATGATTCTTTCTTCATTTGCGTCCTTCCGAAAAGTGCTTCATGGAAAAGTGACAGCATGATCTTGTTTCCAAATAGTCCAGGAAGCCGCATGAACAATCAAATTCCGATTGGTATTCCTAGCGATGTAACTAATCAAGTTTGCAAGAACTCTCGTGCAACGTGACAAAGCAGAAGAATCGATTTTGGTGATTATAATAAGCCAGCACAATCATGCATGAGAACGAATTATGGAATGTCCCGCCAATCCTTAATGATACCTTCATCTGCACTTGACTCGTCAACTCCATCTGCCCAATATGGACGAATGATGCTATCGGCGGCATCAGCCTGGTTACGAGTTCTGGGTTCCTGGATGACAATGTAATTTGTATGTAAATTCAGCTTTCGGCTAGATGTCGGCCAATTTCGTTCATCGTGCAAAACTGACGGCGGAAATTGTTAAAGTTAAGGACGTAGCCAAAGCGATTTAATTGGATTTAAGGTGACGTCTATGGACAAATTCATGTTGTCTGCTAGATGTTCGTTAATGCAATTACAGAATTTTCATATACTGGAGTTGCATTTCAATCATAATGACAGTTTCGACCTTGGGATACTTGTGATCATTGACAAAACCCACATTCTTTAGAGAAGATAGGTAGATAGTTTCAGAAAGTTGGCAAGTGTCAAAATAATATTGATCAAAAGATGATCAACGTAAGGTGTAAGTAAGAGCAAAAGCTCGTGAACGATAAGAAAAATCAGCAATTTACATGAAAACAAATAAACATCAGTAGGCATATTCAGTTGCTACGCAAAAAGTTGGTGAGACATGGTAAATTTAGGTCGGTAATCTTTACGATGAGTCGGTGTATCTAAAAGATTGCTAACCAAGCACAAAACCTTTGATAATTTCATAGAAAAGTTGATGGATAAAAAAAATTCAAACGTTGGTAAATAATCTAAATGAGAATCGGTAACAAAAAAAAGAAACTAGTGGGTAAGATAACTCAACAAATATTGATAAATCGCTCCAATTTAGGTTGGTAATTATGTATGAAAGTTAATAAATTTGAAGCGTTAGTGAGTTCTGCAAATAAAAAAGTTAATAATTCAAATGAAAATTGGCCACGAATTACCTGGTCATTATCCTACCAATAGTTTTGAGGCACTCACCAACGCTTATTATAAGAGATATAAATTCTTATACATGGAAAACAGAAGTGCAATTATTCCAAATTACAGGTCACAGCAAGAAATAAAAGAACTTTCACATTCTCTGATGCAAAAACTAAATGGATCTTCTCTTCCTCAGCTCGGAGCTAAAAGCACATGTCCAAGCAACAGTAGCAGCACAAACCAGCACAACTGCACAGAAGAAGGCACATACTGTTAGTGAGAGAGAGAGACAGACAGAGAGAGAGAGACAGAGAGATATTCGTACAATCCTCTGCAAAACCCGTCTCCTTTGGACTTAGTTTGATCTCCAGGATGAGCAACGCCTTTGAGGCCTCCTTGACCTGGAGCATCTTTCATGGACATGGGATTCACAGGAACTGCTGGTGGACCCGTGTTAGAATTTGCAGGAACCGAAGTGTGCTCTGAAAATTATGAAGAGAAGAAAAGTATCATAATCAACAACGGGCAAAAGAAAGAAAACAGATGACTAACTGCAATGTGAATAAGCAGCTAAGGAGGAAGCTTACTAGGAAGATAATTATGATCAGACATGTTTTGAGTCTGTTGATTACGATTCTGAAAACAGATATGAGCAGGTTGAGTTCCATTATTGAAGAAGATGCAAGCATATATAACTGAACAGAAAGTGAGGTGATGAAGGTGATTATAGTGGAGTGGTTGTACTTGTAGCTGGCCAAGGAATGCGGCCAGCACCAATGAAACGCGTTAATAGTTTGAAATTTACACAGATGGAAAGTTCGCGGAAGGAAGGGAGATTTATATGATTAATTAAAATTCAGCGCGACTAACTTATATTCCTGCTATCGACAAAAGAGAGATTATTTTATTTCTAAGGTAAAAAGGAGTACATATAGGCTTAGGGTTAAGCCTAGTACAATAACATTTATAACCTCAATTTGCTAATATTCTAAATTAATAAATTCAATACTCCCCCTCAAGTTGGAGCATACATATAAAAAAATCCTAACTTACGAAAAATATATTAAACTTATCCACGTCAAAGAGGCTTTGTGAAAGTGTCTCCTAGTTGCTCTTCAAAACGTGTGTGCACAACCGTATGTCTTCACAATTCACCTTTTCCCGAACAAAATGACAATCCATCAATATATACTTCATTCGCTCGTAAAATATTGGATTGCTAGCAATATGAATAGCAGACTGACTATCACAGTAGAGAGTAGATGATCCAGTCATAGGCAGTCTAATCTTACCTAGCAACGTACGAACCCATTGAAGTTCACTTGTAACATTAGCCATAGCAAGATACTTGGCCTCTGCACTTGATCGGGAAATAACAGTCTACTTCTTTTTCATGACACAAGATTACTACCAAGAAAGACACAATATCCAAAGTAGATCGACGATCCATAGGGCAACTAGCCCAATCTGCATCAAAATATCCTATCACTTCCAAAGAGTCGGGGTTAGAATAACCAGCCATATGAAGATGACCCTGATTCTGGAACACAAGCCCTTGACCTGGAGCTCCCTTCAAATATCGAACAATTTATAAATCGGCTTGCCAATGAGTAGTACGAGGAGAGCTCAAAAATTGACTCACCACACTAATAGCAAACGAAATGTCCGAACTAGTAATGGAACTAACAGACAATAGATTGTAAGGGAAGTGTGGAATATGATAAATAAAAGGTAAGGAGACAGAAGAACTCAGTGATGCACAGCCTCTACCAATTACTTTGGACTAAGAACCATCTGCTAAGGTAACTAACATAAAAGGAATAAACGAGGTGGGCGTGATAAGATGAGAATCACCAGTCATATGATGAGTGGCACTTGAATTAATAATCCAAGGACGAGGAGCAACTATACTAGATAGTAAACAGGTAGGATCATTGTGCTGTGCTAAAGTAGTAGTGGGATCAGAGACACCACCACTCGCATTCTATTGTGCTCTAACCAACTCATCATATTTTGCAAGAGTCAAGTTTACTGTACTCTATCTAGAAGAGGGTCCGAGTGAAAGAGTCCAAGGCTCAATATCAATAGAGGCATGCAGATGCCACAGCTTAGGATGGAGGTCATAACAATAATTGATAGTATGCCTAGAAATCCCAAGTAATAAGCCAAACAATTCTTATGTTCATTTAGCATTCTAGGTACACAAAAAGTTTAGGAATGTTGGATTCCTTTTCCCTTTAAACTAATGTATATAATTGAAGAGTTGCATTTGCATTTCATTAGTCTCAATTTAAATGGTGTATATGATTGAAGAAGCAAGAGAGCGAATCCACACTTTCAAATATGCACTTGCAGAGCTCCTAGAACTTTTACTTTCCTTCATGCTATTACAACTTGTGATTATATGCCAAATCCATGCTCATAATCCATGTAACATATGTGTTTGACATTACTGAGAAATATCATGTAAAAACTTAGTGAACATGATATGATCAATTGTTATGCCTTCAACAAGTGGACCAAAGCCAATTGCATAATATTAAGAATAGCAATAATAACAGAATAGGGAGCCTAACCAAGGTGCTCAGGCAGCCGAGGAAGTGAAGTCGTGAAGGTCGTATCAAAAAGAGGTTGCTCCGAAGAAGACCCGAATCAGTTCAAGAATGTGGGATGTTACAAGAAACTTATGGTTGATGAATTTGCTGATAAATAGGCAAGTCAAAGCTAACTTGACTGCCCAAGAAAACAAGAACAGGCTTGCAGGGAAGTCATTTGTTTGGACTGAGCGACCCAGAAGAACCATTTCAGTCACTAATAAAAAGCAAAAATCTCATACCACGATCATCCATGCCAGTGATTTTGTGTGGCAGTTGCTACTTGTTGTATCATGTTTTCCAAGAGTTGAGGCCATTTCAGCTCTCGCTCTATCAACTAAGAGGAAGACAAAGGGTTAAGAAGTGAAAGGATAGCTTACATATTATTTCCAACGGTGATTTGCCCAAGACCGTCCATATGTTGGTGCTAGTATTATCACTTAGTGGGGGTGAATAAGTGATTTCGATAAACTTTGAAAATCAATGCGGAATTTATATGAATAAGCTCAAAACTTAGTTCACACGATGATCACTAGCAAGATTCAAGGTGTCCTCAGATTCAGCAACATGCATAATTCAATTATCATAAAATAATAACAAGGAGTTTAAGGGATAGAGAATTTGCACAGAGAGTTTACAGTGGTTCGATTTTGTTCAAGCATACGTCCCCTTTTTCACGCTGGCAGCTAATCGACTGGATTCATACTAAATATCTCAGAGGTTACAACACAGTAAAGATTCTTGAGTCGAAAGATTTGTTGCCAAAAACTCAAACACTTGAATGAACTCTTCTAAGTATTACAATGTTTAGATCAAGAACATATGAAGGATACGAAGCTTTCTTGATCTTGGAATTTAAGTTTCTACTCTCTCATCTATGTGCTCTTTAGCCTTGAGGTCTCCTTTTATACTCTTCCATTTGTAGCTGCCCGTTGCAAGATCTCTAGAGGACCACTCTCTAAACTTCCCGGTTGGACTTGATTGTATACAAAGGATTTCATAACCATTAAGGTTAACCAAAAAAAGAATCTCCTGTTAGATCAAATCACCCATACAATCATGATCTGGGTTTGGAAAAATGGAGTTCTTCATAAGACAAGTCATTCTTGTCTCCATTAATCCACATCCTTGATTGATCTTAATGATTGATAATTTCCAAGAACAAATTCAACTTGATTTGCTAGCCGTTGTGCCAATATAATATCTCAATTAAATTATTTAGAAGTTATCTCAAAATAATCTGATCGTTGCATGTGAAATACTTCCTCAGAGTTTGAGCTTCATAACAAAGTCCGAGCTCTCCGCTCAATGTCTAAGCTCTTCAAACAACGTATCAGCCTCTTTTACTAGATTCAATCTTGTGTAACTATTCCTTAACATTTGAATACACATTAGGACAATTTGCAAAATAAGTATTTCATTACATTAACTCAATATTAGAGAATATGAATTGTTTATTTAAACTTCGAAATTAATCATGCATTTTTCTCAACACCATACACATGCAATAGTTGTTGCAGAAAGGAGTGTATCGGAGAAGATGGAGAATAAGAACGAGGATATCTGAGGCATGCAAGTACTGTCCTTAAGGATAATTTTATCCCTCAGAGTATGTAACTTAGTGTGTAAGGATCTAGCAATTATCTCTCAAGATACAATAGATCTTCCTCAATATTTCTCATAGAATAGCAAAGGGAATAGGAACAACAGCATTAACTTAAAATCCAGCTAATAAAGAGAAAGAAGATAATTGAAGATCTCATGTTTTTGGCATGATTTTATTGCAAGAGAAAATCTTTTTATAAACAAATAAAGAAGGAAATTAAAAAGAAATCAATCAAATCAAAGTGGTTATAAATTAATTGTGTTCACTGGGTCAAATTATTACTGTTGTTACAGATTGATTGCATCAATAATGTAAAAACCGTTGAAATATCCAATAATTCTCCACATATTTCAAAAGGTTTTTTGAAAAATAAAACAATGGGTTTAACTCAATGAATGTAATGTATTGGAATGGGTGCTTGTTAGGCTATGAACCAAACATAGAAAGAATGAAATATAATTCACGAAATCATTGGTGGAGTTTGAAACTTCTATGAACCAAGAATTTCATTGTGAATTATAATTTTCATGAATCACATTACTCCCCCACAATTTTGTTGTTCAACGCAGTTTCGTGCTAATAGGCTATGCGCATGCCTGGTTTATTTTTAAGTGCTCTAGAGATTTTAGCCAAAAGTTCTCATAGGGGGGGCCCCACTCCACACTTATATAGGCGATTCCATCAAGTGTACTCTGCAGCTTAACACACCATCAATAACAACTATGGAACTCATTAAGAGCTTGGCTTAGACTCTTTTTCTTTGTAGTCTTGCACTATTCTCACCTTAGGAGAGACATAAATTTAATAATGAATCATTATATCAACACCTAACTTGTTATTACCCATATAAACCTAATTTATGGGATTGTCAATCGTATAGGTTGGGTTAATGTCACTATTGATTTTCTTCAACTGGCTTAAATCTCATTCTCCTCAATGTATATAGTCAAAGGATTAGCCAAAACCATTTCTGACATTACATAATCGATGGACATAATTCATCTCTAAGCAATTGCTTTATTATATCACATCTCAACCGGACGTGTCTCTTTCTACCATTGAAAGTTTCATTGTTTCCAATAGCTATTGCCACTTTGCAATAGCTCTTGCCACTTAGCAATCACAATGCAGACACATAAGATGTTAGTTTCATTCCCAAAGGAACATATGCTAAGAAGTTTCTCAATTATTCGACCTCATTTTCAAATCTAAGTTCGAGAAACATTTTCCCTTCCTTAAGAACTTGAGCAGTTCTCAATTCTTTTCCTTCCCTGGCTAGAGTGTAGGAGGATAAAGTATTATGTTTTACATATATGCCTGGTAGCACTTGAGTCTACCACCTATTCTTTCACATTGGCCAAAATATTGGCATGGGAAATGACCACAACAATCATGTTACCAGATCATCTGCTTCAACCAAGTTGACTTTTGGTTGAGTGGGATTTTCATTTTCCTCACAATATTGTTTGCTTATTCCAAGTTATAGCACCTCCACAAAAGTGAACACATATCCATTAGTGGATTTTCTCATTTGAATTTGAAATTCTGCTAGCATCATTGTATCCTTATGATCCATCGGGAAATCCACTATATAAAATGTAATTATTCTCTTTCTACATCGTGCTACATTCTTTGTCTCAACTATTGAATTACTATTAAACACGTCAACCTTTAAGAAAGGTAATCTATATGCAGCATCATATTCATCATAATAAAAAAAAATGTGTGCTACATGATGTTAAGTAACTCAATAGAATGCAAATTCATAAAAAAAGTCTAACATGGGGGACATGTATTTTTTTTTTTTTGGTCGAAAACACGAGCTTGCATTATAAAAATAAAGATTCATATATAATGGCCCAGACTAGGGGCATCAACACAAAGAAATTCTCAAAGGGTTATGGAGGGGAAGAGACACAATGGGTCGGAAGACAATTAGCCCGATGCGATTTGGCAACCCAGCCAACTACCTGATTAGCATTCCTTCTACAGTGGACCAGTGAAATGTTTTGGTGTTGGGCCAAGATTTTTTGGGCTTCGCAGATGATATTTTTGGCCTCCCAATATGGATATAACATGCCATTGACCGCATGAACTAAACTTAAGGAGTTAGATTCAATAGAGACTAGAAGCTTCCTCTCTTTCTCTCTCTCACCTCCATCTTCGCTGTTGGGTTAAAGATGGGTGGGCCGCCCAAGATGGGCTAACCTAGCCCATTACCCATAAGAGATAACTGCCAAAGGCAGTACTCCTTTAAATGTGAAGAAGTTCACGTCTGTTTATGGGTTCATTTGAATGAACGACATTTCTTTTTTCTCAGTGAGAAGAGAAAACACGAACAACGACGAACTCTCTTGATCGTCAAACCGACGAGGACTCTCTCGAGGGACTGCAATGATAACACTTAATCTGTGAAAACATGAGATATGTCCGTTCTGTGATATGTTTCTCCGATCAGTGATTCAAGTAAGTTTCTTGGGCTAGTTAATTCCGTGTAATTCCGCTGTGTATGTTTATGGGATTGGTTCCCTTCATTGGTATCAGAGCGATATATCTTGTTTCCTGATCATATACGGATTTTGGTCAAATTCATTTTTTTTAAATTGATTTTTGGGGCTATTCTGGCCGGGGAGAAAAGTGCCGATATGGCCAAATTTTGGTGAATCACGGCCTGGGTTCGGGGAAGTAAGGTCGCACGGCCATGGGGAACAAAAGCCCTAAGGTTTCTCGGCATTTGGTTGTCCGCCGTAGGCCAATTCGCGATGAAATTCCGCATATTAGGGTTCCGCGTCCGAGTGGTTAATGCTCGATTCCAGGAAAAATACTCCACCGTTTTCGTTGATTCTTGAACCTATGTGGTCGTGCCGATGTGATGTTCAAAACCCACTATTGATTTCGGTATAAGGTGGGCAATCGGAAGAGAATCGAGCGGGTTGAAGGAGGCGAAACCGAAGGCGAAGTCCGACGAAGGAAATCTGGAAAATTTCCCTCTGTTGCGCGAAGTTAGCACGTGTGCCTCACGTGCGTGGATCTGCAGTTGTGGGCGCGTGCAGTGAAGGGCGCCCTGACCGTTCACTTCTATTTTTTTATAATAATAAAAAAAAAATGCTCATGGTTATGGCACTTACACGCGGGGCAGTGGATGTGTGCTGTGCACGCGCGGGTAGCCTAAGGCCAAGGGGCCCGCGTGCAGATTTTTAAAAAAAAAAAAAAAAAAAAAAGAGAAGCTGCCAGCTGTGGGATTTGAACCCACGTGCTCCCTAAGGACAAGAGTGCACCTTACCCCTCCACCATCCTGACTTTTATTGTTCAAAGTCAGAACCTTTATATTTGAAGAAGAGTACGTTCCTGAGGGTAAAATAGAAAAAGGTGGGATTTGAACCCACGACCTTTTCACTGGGTCCTAACGCCTTAGACCGCTGGGTTATTTGGATTGTTTAAGTCAATGATGGTGAATAAAATTGAAGAAAACCACACGGCAGAGGGTGCCCGTTTGTCTTCCGCACCGTGCTTTGCCATTTTTCCCTTGGATGCGTGCATTACCCTTTGGGCCCCTGATTTGCGCCAGAATTTACATTTTTGCCCCTAGCTGATTTATATACGATTTTACCCTTTCAATTGATTTACTGTTTTGCCCTCACATGCAATATTAAGTATATTTTGCATGAAATTGAATGTATTTGCTATTTATATCTTGTATTTCGAAATTAGAGTATGATTTGATGCATGAATTATTTGTGTATTAGTTCAAATCATGCTATGCCATGTTATGTTTACAAGATAAGAGGTCATTATGTGTTTTATGATCTTTATTCAAGTGGGGAGTTCTGTAAAGTTTTAGTAACTTTAGTGAACTCAATTTTACATAAATGATTATGTTAATGATAATTTCAAGCGAGAATTCTCAGACGATGATTGGGAACATAGTGAACTTTCGAATCTGAGACTTTATGTGAAATTATTCATTAGTATAATTAGTTAGTGTAAAATAGATGCATAAATGTTAGGCATTAATAGTTCGTGAATACATGTCTATAGAACTTCGTGTTCAAATACAATGGCTACAGCTTCTTAGAATATCATAGCTGAGCTTGATAAATGAGAGATTTTTAAACGGCAAGAATTATGAAAACTGGAATATGAGAATCCAGTATGTGCTAGAAAAGCGTGAAGCATTAGATGCTCTTAATCTAGTTATGGAAGAACCTGAAGATGGAATTACTGCACCACATAGAAATTAATAGAGGCATTGTTGTATGGAAAAGATGAACTCTATTGCTCGCATTATGTTGCTGAGTAGCATGAAAAATGATTTTATGCGTGAGTTCAGGCATTCATGAAAAATCCAAAGTCAAGTCTAGTGGGAAGCATTAAAAAGCCAAAATTTGGTTGGACGTCGGTCACCAAATTAAGGCAGATCACTATATGATTTGACATTTATGTGATGTCTCATGGCCAGAATATGAAACAACTTTTGAGACGTATGTCGAACATGATAAGTGAACAGTAAGATGCAGGCCACATTTTGACTGATGAACAGCAAATGCAAGCAGTAATTCGTTCTTTGTCTCATAGCTGTGTACATATGAAAATCCACTTGATCCACAATAAAAAGTAAAAACTTATAGGATGATATGCGCTGTTTTGAACTAGAAATGGACCGCCTTCCGGCGGCTAAATCAGAAACCGACATTTGTTAAGTTGGTTCTAGCTCAAATGGGACTTTGTGTTCCAAGCGTAAGCGTCAAGGTGGGTTCAAGAAGTGGAAGGACAACGGAAAAGATTCTTCAGGAAAGAAATCGAAATTTAACCAACATAGGAAAGGAAAGTGTCCTTTCAAGAAAAAACATCTCAAAAGTGAAATGTTTTAACTGTGGTAAGAAAAGTCATTTTGCTCATGACTGTGGTGAGCCAAAGAAGTTAGAAAACTTTTGTGCACTGGAGAGTGTTACTTATGCCTCCAGTTCAGTTTTTGTAACTGAATCTCATCCTTTGTGGATTATATACTCAAAGGCCACAGACTATGTAGCAAAGGACAAAAATACTTTCGTGGATTTTCAACGAGTTTCACATGGAGCAAAGTAGATAAATGTGAAAAATAATTCCTTAGTGGAAGTCAAAAGGGATTGGTACCTGCCAATTGAATATGCGCGATGGTCGCACCCTAGTCCCACATTATGTGTTACATACTGCAGAAACTCAATGGAATTTAGTTTCCGTGTTAGTATTGGTTAAACTTGATTTCAGTTTGAACTTTCATAACGATGGTGATGACTTGTTGTTAGGAACAAGTTATTATGATTCTGGATGGTTTTATTGTTCTGATTGTTGAGAACAATAATGTGAATATTTGTTATTCCCTATTTACATCTTCTGTAATGATGTGAATATGTGGCATGTTAGGCTGGGTCATATTGGCCAACATCGAATGAATAGATTAGCAAAGACGGCTTATTGGGCAATATTGAAAAGTTGATTTGCCTACTCGTGAACATTGCCTAGTGGGAAAAACAATGAGGAAATCATTTGGAAAAGAAACAAGAGTTGAGTTTCCTTTGCATTGGTCCATTCAGACATATGTGGTACACTGAATGCGAAAACAAGGCATGAGGCTGTTTATTTCATCACATTTATAGATGATTACACTCGATTCGGACATATCATTTTAATTTCTCATAAATTAAGGCATGAGTTGCTTTGAGAAATTTATGAGCTTGGTAGAAAATAATTTTTTTAAATAAAAAGATTAAAAAATTAAGATCCGATCGAGGTCGAGAAAATCTATCTGATCAGTTCAGATGTTTATGTGATGAAAAAGGAATAGAGAGACAGTTGACTATTCCAGCGATTCCTCAATAGAATGGAGTCACAGAGAGAAGAAACAGGTCCCAATGGAAATAGTTAGGTCTATGATGGCACAGACTATTTTTCCAATCACCTTTGGGGTGATGCTTTGTTGATTGCCATTTATATACTTAACATGTGCCTTCTAAATCAGTTACTTCTACTCCATATGAGTTGTGGACAGGTCGAAAATAAGATTTGATTTTTTCTTAGACCTTAAGGATGTACTGCCTATACACATGAGTCCTTCCATGAGTATGAGAAATTGTGCCATAGAGGCAAACAGAGTATCTACATGAGATACTGAGCACTCAAAAAGATATGTGTTTATAGGTGAGCAAGAAAGTGGGAGTGTAACTGAATTTGAATCGCGAAATGTCACATTCTTAGTGAATGAATTTTCGAAAAAAGGGCGAGATAGGTCAAGACTATTCTCTGTTTGAACTCTTGGATAGTGATAATGATTTTACGGAAGCATCTCATTTAAGTGGGAGCAATGTGAGAAGTGGGGAATTTGTTTCGAACTAGTCTCAATTGCAACCACTTGATGTGAAGAATCGTCATTATCTAATTCGAGTGGGAGCGTAATGGAGAATAATGTACTAAGTGTACAATCTTCAATTTAGCGAATAAGTCGCAAAAGTATTCTCTATCGACTTGTCGACGTTTAGACATTAAATGGAAGCTTTCATGGTTAGTTCATATGGTCGCTTCAAGAGAAAAGGATGAACCAAAGAATGTAAATGAGGTTATGACTTGCCCTGATAAGAAAAAGTGGATATGCAATGGAAAAAGAAATGGAGTCAGTGAGATCAAACCAAATTTGAGAATTGGTTGATTTTCTGAACTGACACAGAGCCATTGAGAACAAGTGGGTTCTCAAAATAAAGCATAAAGATGATGGCTCGATTGAGAGATATAAGGCTCGCCTTGAGGTGAAAGGTTATAATCAATAAGAATGAATTGATTATGAAGAGGTTTTTCTTTTGTGATGAGATTTACCTCAATTCACCTTATTCTAGCAATAGTGACAATTATGGATCTTAACTTACATCAAATGGATGTAAAGACTGCTTTTCTCAATGGAGAATTAAAAGAAGAAATTTATATTGAACAACCCGTTGGGTTTGTTACTGAAGGCCAAGAACAAAAAGTATATCGACTTTTGAGATCGATATATGGCCTCAAGCAGTTTTCAAGATAATAGTATATACGCTTTCGTATGCCATAGTGGCATCTAATTTTGACATGATTAATGAAGATAATTGCGTATATATCAAGAGATCCAAAGGTCATTTTGTGATCTTATCATTATATGTTGATGATATACTAAATGCTAGGAGCAATATAGAGTTTGTTACAGTCATAAATTGGTTATGTTCCAATTTTGAGATGAAGTATATGGCGAAGCTGCATATGTTCTTGAAATTAAGATTTCAAGAGATCGTTCAATGAGATTGTGATCTCTTTCACAAGAGACTTATATAGATAAAGTCATTGAATGATCTTGTATGCAAGACTGTAAACCCAAAACTACTCATATTATAAGAGGTGAAGGTCTGAGCCGCAAAATGTGTCCTGAGACTTCATAAGCAAATGAAATATGGAAAGTGTTCCATATGTTAGTGCTGTGGAAAGCTCAATGTACACTATGATGTGTACAAGACCTGATATTTGTTATACAATTGGAATGGTAAGTAGGTACCAATCCAATCCAAGTTAAGCACATTAGATTGCCGTTGAGAGAATCCTAAGGTATCTGAAAAGTACTATTGAATTTTTGCTGAATTACTAAGGTAGAGATCTGCGCCTTGAAAGCTATACTAATGTTGATTGAAGAAGAGGTTTAGATGAGAGAAATTCTACCTCTAGATTGACATTCTTACTTAATAATGACGTCATATTATGGAGTAGTAAGAAGCAAACATGTATAGCTTATCCACGATGGAAATTGATCTCGTGGTATTATCAGTAGTAGTTCGAGAGAGTGTTTGGCTTAAGAGATATTTGGATCTATGAAGTGTTGCTAAGGATGCTGGAGGCTCAATTATTGGTTAATTCTGATAGCCAAGCAGCAAGAGTTTACACTAAAGATCTACTGCAAGGCCAAACACATTGACACGAAATATGATTTTGTGAAAGACATGGTTGTTTGAAAAGATGTGGATATATAGTACATACCTACTCAAAGAATGATAGCAAATCCTATATTGAAGTCAATTCCTAGAGATGTCATTGGTCATGTGTTGACAAAGGATAAGTTTCATACATTGAAATCTCTAGAAGCGTGTGGATGTTGGAGTACTAGATATTTATATTTCCTAAAGTTCACAGCTAATGATATTTGTTGTCATTATTGATGCCTATAAGTTTGTATGACATTTATGCATATTAATGCTTAGTGCATTACTTTGAGAATGTATGTCGGACAGATGAGATATTAGCCCACTCACACGGGTAATCACCTTTATTTACTATGTGATGAATAGAGATGAGACGATTTCAAGCTTATTATCTAGGTGATAGTTGAGAGCTCAAGCTTGAAATTTTGATGTCGCCTTAACAAAAGTGTTAAGATGAGGACATATTATTTATTATGTCCGAAAGTGAAATAACCCACATATTTCACTTTATCTGTCTTTAATGCCAGATGTGAGTTCTGATGGATTCTTTTAAAGAGAGTAGATTTGTGAACTTAAGTTAGACATTGAGTATGTCCAAACTATCATCTGTACGGTATTAAGTAGAGAGACATACGCTCCATGAGAAAGGAGAGAATACCGTAATACGTATTTCATATTACATATGCATGAGACGACCAATAAGAGTTGGCTGAAGTTTTTGATCTCAACTTTCAAGCCGTGTGAGACTCTTGAGGATAAAAGTTCCTCAAATTTGTCCCCTCACGACTCTTACTTATTCTCAAGATTTCTATTCAGTGTTCGCTATCTTAAAGTGTTGTCAATGGTTATGAAATTGATTCGACCTAATGGGACATTTCTAGAAAGCGAGCTGAACGGAGATTGAGAGGTTTAAGGGAAGAGGAAGATCATTTTGTTTTGATGTCATATTCTATCTTTGTGTTCACAGGTCGACCAATTATGATTATTTGAGTTTAATCATGATTGTGAATACAATGTATCCGAATACTCGAGGAGATCAAGAGATATGTGATGTAAATGTGACCGATTGATCTAGGGTACTGCATACTGAATCTACTCTGAGTTAATTGCCCATTTTGAGCTGCTATATACTCCTAACAGATGTATGGCAACGAGCTCTCATGTTGCTGGTCGCACGGATTATTTGTTAATATGAACTTTGCAGAAAAGAGAGAGAGAGAGAGAGTTATATTTAACCTTTCGTGGGTTAGTGGGAGTTGACCCTTTGTGGGCAAGAGAGAATTTTTATTTAGCCCATCATGGACGAGTGGGAGATGTTGGGTTAAATAGATGGGTGGGCCGCCCAAGATGGGCTAACCCAGCCCATTACCCATAAGAGATAACTGCCAAAGGCAGTTACTCCTTTAAACGTGAAGAAGTTCACGTCTGTTTAAGGGTTCATTTGAATGAACGACATTCCTTTTTTCTCAGTGAGAAGAGAAAACACGAACAACGACGAACTCTCTTGATCGTCAAACCGACGAGGACTCTCTCGAGGGACTGCAATGATAACACTTAATCTGTGAAAACATGAGATATGTCCGTTCTGTGATATGTTTCTCCGATCAGTGATTCAAGTAAGTTTCTTGGGCTTGTTAATTCCGTGTAATCCGCTGTGTATGTTTATGGATTGGTTCCCTTCACCTACAATTAGATTGTACCACATCCATCATATCCATAGTCAATAGCTAGCATAGTAGTAGGAGTTAGTGTGCTACTCACCTTCGAATGAAGCTCGGTGAAGACGGCGCAGAAATGGATTCTTTGTTGACACCTAAATTTTTTACTAATCTTTTTAATCATTTTTTATAAAAAAAAAATATAACTAATTTTAGTTCTTGCCAAAAATAATTAAATCATTTTTCATATATTTATTCATGCATCTCATTCTGGTTATGGCGGTGGATACGAGTTTAAATTGACAGGCGATTGGACTAAGCATGGGGGAAATGTGTTGAAAATTTTATAAAGGCTTGGATTTAAGAAATATTTTTTCAGGGACTGAATTGCAAATACTTAAGACTTCAAGGACTAGAATGTAAATATTTAAAATTTGAGGGACTATTTTGTAAATAACTAAAAAGGTGAGTTAGTAGAGAAAATAGAAAGGAATGTAGAGAAAAGAAGATGGAGAAAGGATGATGGAGAAAGAAAGATTGAGAAGTGAAGATGGAGAAGAGTCGATGAAGAAGGTAAGATGAAAAAGAGTTGAGAGAGAACGGAAGATGGAGAAGAGTTGATGGAGAAGAGAAGATGAAGAAGAGTTGATGGAGAAAGGGAGATGGATAGAAAGAAGGGTGGATAGAGATGGAGAAAGGGAAATAGAAAAAAAATGCTATAAAAGGAGGAGGAAAGAATGCTTTGAAGGAAAAAATCAAGAAGAAATCCAAAGGGAACCAATAAGAGCATATTTTTAGAGGAGAGTTTTGGAGAGTGAAAGTTTGGAAGCTCGATGCCACATCGTCAATTTTTCCTTCATCGACACAAAACTGCATCCATCTCCATCGTTGAAGTCGTGATCTGAGATCATGATCAACACGCAATACAAGGTTTGAAATTGATAGTCAAATCCATCAAATTAGGTAACGATTCTAATCTTTAGAATATAAAAAAAAAAAATCGTTGCCTAAAGTGATTGATTTGAATCCTGATTAAATCTTGTTGGATATATCATTCCATTGTCATGCTTGAAAATTACATCTTTCAAAAATTCACGTCATGTAGATAATTGCACGCGTGATCTATCTTATAAATATTTATGTTAAACCACATTTTTTTAAGATTATATCTCAAAATGAAAATTCACGTTTTAAAAAAAAAAATCATTCACGGCATGCATTGCATATAGTTTAGTTCTTCACATTATCATATAAAAAAAATTACACCTTTAAACTTCAAATGGAAATTCATCATAGGTGTCAAATTGAACATTTTTCATGAAATTGGTACTGAAATGGCATTAGTTAAAAAATTAATGTAACCAAGTCCCCGAACTCATTGATCTCTGGTTCGTTGGAATAAAGTATTCCTCTCAATACTTTATTTAGGTATCTAATCAACCTACCCAAAATGATTAGTAGCGACTTCAAAAATTAAAATCTTTTGTCTAATGATCACTTGAACCATAAGTCACGATTTGGTAGAACTTAGGAGAGTTCGATCTAAGTTAATTAATCTAATTAATTAACTTGATAATCTATTAGCCTAAAATTTGGAAACCTCGATTTTTTTAGGTTCACAACATTCTTGGTCGCGGGGTCTGGGTGTGGAGTAGAGGTAGCGTGCTAGCTAAGCGCAATGAGCGAGCTAGGTCAAGGAGCTGCCACCAAAACCTGGGGGATTGAGGCGTAACCGACGTCGGGTTGAGGCTTAGTGGGTCATTGAGCGAAGGAGAGCTCAATCGCGCGCGCATGCAGAGAGAGAGAGAGAGAGAGAGGGGGGGGGGGGGGGAGGGGGAGGGGGAGGGGCGGATCTCACAAGGCTCAGTTTGAGGGGTCTTCACATGAAAGAAGAAAAAAATAGAGGGAGTGAGAGAGTGAAGGGCAGAATAGGGGTCATAGGCAAATTGCCCGAGGCTTCCATGGCGAAAAATCTCGCAGGAAAAGAAAGAGGGAGCAGCGGGGGGAGAGAGAGTGATGTGGTAGCTTATCGGGAAATGATTGAGTGGTTGGTGGGGGTTAAGGCTGTGTGAGACTTCATGGTCAAGCTGAAATTCGAAATCACATCCAGTCCAATCCTATGGTATGTTTCAATTAGAACTTCCACTGGCAGTTCAGTAAAGTTTGTCGCGCCCAAAAACATATCTGTAGCCCACAAAATTGTCACTCGTTAGTCTAGCCTCGAGAATTAAAATTTCTAATAAACCAAACCCAATACAGACTAATCAATTACTGGAAATTTTGGCCATCACAAAATTGCTACAAATGCAATATGTTTAGGACTTTGTTGGTAATTCCCCAACCGACCACTATTAACTAGTTTTGGGAAGGCCTTAAATGGTGTGTGCTATGGACCCTATGTTGGAGTGATACCTATGTATATGAAGAATTTACGCGTAGACTTATAGAAAAAAAATGTTATATGTCTTTAAAAAAATAGTGCCACGTAACGTTTTCGATACCCATTTTTTGCCGACATTTTTTCATATGAAGTAGAGGTTGGGCGTGAAATTTTAATCCATCTTCACCATTACGATTAATCCTTCTTAATTCCTCTTTGTTAATTGACTTGTGTTGGATTGTCAATATGGTTTAGAATATGGTCTATTGCAATTCCAAACAATTAAATGATTAGGAATTCATATGAAAGGATTAATTCTTATTCAATACTATCGAACAATTCTTAACATTGGTGACACATGAAGTGAGAATTTCGGACAAAATAATTAAGGGAGGGTTGTGAGAGCCCTGCAGGTATACGCTCATTTTCAAACTGTTAAATTAATATCTTGAGTTTGAGTCCATATGCAAGACCCGATCCAGAAGAAAGATTTGTTCTTTGGTGAAAATTATATCCAAGACCTTGGTCAAAGTTGGACTCCAATTTGCTTCTAGCTGACCGAATAGAGGGAAAGGACACACATATATTTTTAGCGAATAATTGGTGGGACCCAAATAGGAAAGTAGGTCATATATTTGTGATATTCAAGAGAAGGGCTCCTTTGACTTTGTTCAATAGCCGCACGAGAAATCCAAACTCTGTAGAAAATAAAAAATACATGACAGAAAAATCCCAGTTCAGGGAACACGAAGACTTGCGGTTATTTGACGATTTTGTCGCGTAGAGAGAGCTTGTAATTGGCGAACAAGACCTCACATCGGACACCATAGAGCTTGAATAGGGTTGGGATTTTTGTACTGTGACCCTTAGATCAATTGAGCCGTTTTTTTGTTGTAAAGACGCGCAAGTGTTTTACAGCGGTTGAGGTAATTCTCGTGATCGATTAGAGAGCAATTATGTGAGGGCTACACTATTAGTTTCAATGTGTATTTTAATAAATTGGTATCATAGCTTGGAATTCAGATTTCTAGATGTGATTTGGGCCACTACTTGTCTGATTCTTATCGGAAGATTATGTGATTGCATTATATTTGGGAGTGAAAGTGAAAATTGAGAAGTTTAACGGGGAGGAACAACTTTGGGTTATGGAGCATCAAAGATGAAAGAATTATTAACAATCAAGGTTTAACCAGAAGTATTGGAGAATAAGGCTAAGTTATCAAATAATAAAGATGCTGAAAAGGATGTGCTAATGGGAAAAGTTAGGAGCTATTAATTCCTGTTGAATTCATTCTAGATGGGCTTTTGATAGACATACCTTCAATATATCTAAATTGAAACATTCTTCAACAGGATACAAATGATTGTTGTCAAATCATTTATTGATTAGAGCGTCTGCAAGTTTTGCCCACAACATTGCAGTATTTTCTCTCGCTTGTACCCTCTATTAACACTTTCATTTAATAAATTTAACAATATTAACTCCAACTTTTTCATTAAACACATCCTTTTCACATGTTTATTAGTTTCAAGCATTTACCCTTACCCTCCAATATTTCTGCCTAAACTCTGAGTTCGTTGCATGACGTTCTCCATATTCAGGCTCAACAATCCAAAGTTGTTCCTGCCGTTAAAACTTTGCACTTACTATTTCACTCAAATATAAATTGCAATCATAGAATCATCTAGCTAATAACCGGACAAGCAATAGCTCCAAATCCCCCAATCTAAAAAATCTTGATCCCAATCAATATTCAATTGTTGAGATACAATGAGAAAAACTTACTAGGATCTTGTAAATAAGTCAATGCGAAAAACACAAAAGAATAACGAGGAAAATGATAAAGGACATCAGAGATTACATAGCTTAGACCAAATGTCGGATCTACATAGCCGCAAAGAAGCCAGCTGGTAAATCCACTATAAATCGGAGGAATCAAATTTACAGTTGATACAAGCGAGTGTTTAAGCAATTGAGGGTAATTCATCATGATTATTAGAGAGCCAATTTTAAAATACAAACTTTAATTAAAAAATTGAAAAATTAGCGTAATAATTTACCAAAAAAAAGATTTTAAAAAACCAACTAACTAAATTAAGAATAGAACTTAAAATTAAATTTTACAAAATAAAATTAACTACTTTTTAAAAAAAATTAAAATTAAAATTAATTAGCTTAAAAATTAAACCAAAAAAAAAAGCTAAAAATTATGCATATAAAAAATGGTAAACTCTAAAAAAATAAAATTACATTTCAAAAAATTAAAATAATTGAAAATTTAGCTAAAAGCTTAACCAAAAAACAGATAAACAAATTATAAAAAATACCTACAATTAAAAAAATTCAAACAACTAAAATTAGATATAAAAAAATAATTAAAAATAAAAATAATGGAAATT
>JAGVVM010004337.1:0-34738 GCA_019149425.1 Psidium friedrichsthalianum
GGACACGATCTTTTGTACAAAAATATGTGAAAGTAAAAGGTTTTTGCTTGCAACGGATTCCTTTGAATCCTACTTTATTAGACCTATGGAGTTATGAAAATTAATAGAGCATAGCAATTTGACAAATATTATGGGAGTTTAGTTATCTTTAAACGCACCGTTTTGATTATTATTTTAAGCATCAATTTGAAATGTGTTTGTTGGATAGGAATATATGTATATAAATATAAATATAGTTTTCTTATGATTCCGCTGGTGTTTTTATTGATCTGCTTTGCTATTGCCATTGATCCTACAAAAAAAGAAGTTTTAGAACAAGAAGTAACGTGAGAATATCGTTGAATTACCTCTACCGTGAGTCTTTCTGTTATTTAACAAATTTATGAGTTTTGTGTTGATGAATCTGAGTGAGAATCAAATGAGATGGTATTGATAAACCTGTTTAGTGCAAGAACACTTTTGGGGAGCAGAGTTGTAATTGAATTTTTATGAGCAATTCTTTTGCTTCAAAGTAATCAAAAGTTTTGTGGTGGCTAAAGTATGAGTTCAAGTGTAATAGTTCCAATTTCGTTGGCAATGAAACTAGCAGCAAAGTATTACATCCAAGCTTGGTAGAAAACTTTATGCTCTCGAAGAAAAAGTGTCACGTGGCAACAAATCTGAGCTTGATCAGTATCTGAAGATAAAGATGAAGAGGCTTTTGATCTTGACCTTTTGATTTTTGTCAAAACTACTAGCGTGAAATATAAAATCCTATCTTTTGATGGCTTGAGATGTTTCTGGCTCTTAACCGTTAGGTACGTTGCTTCAGAGTCAACTTTTAGTACATGGGTCGTGTGCTTGATGGTTTTCGAGTTCTTTGACTCCTAAAGTTGTAGAAGTATACTTTGCACTGAAGATTGGTTGACAGCCGCTTGTATTTTACCGAACTTAACACTGAAGAGTGCATTGAGAATGCAGAAAAATTGAGTTAGATAAGTGATGTTTATAGTTTATTATATTATAATTCCATTTGTAAATTTTCACTGAATGTTCTACTAAATTTTTCTTCTTTTCAGATAGGATTGTCTTAATAGGGATATTAATTCTATCGGTAAATAGGTTACGGGTGAATTGGAATTGCCATCACGGAGTAGATCTCACATAAAGATCTATACGAACTATTAACTCTGTTATTTGTTCTTCATGATCCGAAAAATTTCTAGATTGACGTATGTGGAGGCCAATGTAGTGCACTAGATTCTTGGGTAATCAAAGTCGCTAATCTTTTCATCGCCTTTTTGGAATCTATACTCTTTTATTATAAATCTGTTCATTCTATTCTCTTAATTTCAATTTAACTTCATGGAATAAATGAGCTAAAAATTTTATAACGTGATTGTAGGTGCGACATGGGACGTCCTCACAAATATTTCTTAAAATTGACTGCCAATAGATATAGTAAAAGTTGAGTTCTTAAAATTAGTGTAGTTCCTATTGCAGTGGCAGTTTTTGAGAACTGCTTTATGATTGTGCTTAGTTTGGCTAATTATTCTCATATTTACATTGATTTGGCTAACCATTTTGTTGATTTTTTTTTTTGCCAACTATTGTATGATTACCGGATGCCTGAGAGGATAGAAAAGGAAGAAAAAGATGCCTTATCATTGTGAAAAGTGGGGTACGAGGCAGAAAACTTGCTCTTTGTTAAATTTTGTGGTATACTTTTTTGTAAGGTCCCAATAATTTGCGGCTCATGATAAAGGCGAAACCAATTCAAAGGTGTGGTGGAATAATCTCGCTCTTTGTTAAAGTTTTACCTCAATTACATTGTACATTGTATCATTTTTGTAGGTGTAGTTTGTTCTGCTTAGCTTAACATAAAATTTTAGCATGTGCCTTTGACTCCTCTCTTGGTGCATCCTTTTGTGCAGTGGTCGATGGGTTGAGGCGTGATTTTCGGGTAACATCTAATTTTCTATGGGGGAAAGAAAGTAGGATTTCTGGTGTTTTCCTTTCGGCTTGCTCTTTCAACTGGAACTTTGCCAATATTTGCAATTGGGTTCCTTTACTTTTTTAGCTGTGTTGTGTATGTTCTCCTCGGAAGGTAAACAGTTCTTTTCGAGGGATGCACACATTGTACTTACTAGTTAGCGCTGATGAAAATGGGCACATTCTAACATAAATTTTCACCATATTTTTCTTTCCTCCTTTTACCTCCACTTTCATGCAAAAAGGACATTTTTTTTTGTCTCTGAGTAGCGCTTGTCTATGCTTGACGATGTAATTTTTTGGAGTTTGGCAGTGTTCGATTATTATTATTATTTTTTGTCAAAACAATGTTTGATGCTTGTTAGTATTTGGGATGAGGGGATTTTTTGGTGTACCCTTATTTGTTGTTGGAAGATTCATTTTCCTCGATAAGTCGGCAAGAGAGGAGTATAGATTGATGGGGTTCTTGCCATGGGGATATTGATATGTTGAATGGTTGGAGGGGGTTAGCATGATGGGAAAAAGGGGATTTTATGATGTGGTAGGAGGTGATGTTTTTATTTCAATCAACGTTGCTGATGTTGCTGAAGCAGGGAAAACATTGAATTTGATTTCTTGTTGAATGTTGTGCTGCTTTCATGAGTTAGAAGAGGAGGATTGAAGGTAACAAGGGTGATGTTTCAATCTGTGGAGTAGATGAAAGTTGTCATTGGGCCTTTTGTTGTTTTGTAGGAGAAACGCTGTTCTTTTGTGATTTTTTTTTAAATGCACCCGCATGGTATTTTGTTTGGACTTGAGGGAACAGCTAAGGAGGAAGGACTGATGAATGGCTCCATCCTGAATTTTAATCAATCAACAAGATTAGAGGAAAGGAGGGCATACTTTCCCTTGTAACTAGTGTAGTGATTACAATATGAAAGCTCGACATTTATCTTTTTCTTCCATGTTTAGTCATTTTGGTAATTCTAGCTTACTTTGGTTAACATGCTTTCGATTAGCTTCCCTTGGCATGTTGCCAATGGTTTATTGCTTTGGTAATGCACTAGCTTTTCTTACCAACTGCAAATATCTCTCTCTCTCTCTCTCTCTCTCTCTCTCTCTCTCTCTCTCTCTCTCTCTCTCTCTCTCTCTCTCTCTCTCTCTCTCTCTCTCTCTCTGGTTAAACACGATTATGTGAATGTTGGAGCTTCTTTTCGCAAGTGTTCTTAGTGAAATTGGTAGGTTCCCGAGTACCCTGAAACCGAATCCTGGAATCTGTGACAGGGTATGTTCCAAGTTCCAGGTTCCAGGATATACATGGTAGGCTCTAAGTTTCGAAAAACAAAGAACTTGTACTCGCAGCTAGGTTACAGGTTCCGAGTGGAACCCACCCAGAACTTAGAACCGCTCACTCCTAAATCCAGTATGTATCCCATGATGTTTCCATATTTGCAGCAAAACAAGCTTATAAATCCATCAAATTTTCTCATAGGTAACACTCAATAACACAAATGTACCATCATCAAGTGAAAAATGACTAGAATGAGACCTTAAATCCTCCTCCTAATGATTTTCCTCGCCGTCCTCCCTCTCGCGGCCATCATCACTGTCGGCTGGAAGCTCACGGCATGAGGTTGAGAACCGATCGAGGACGTGCACGATCCCCACATCCAGGCGATCAGCTGGTTCATGATTAGCGCATTCAACGACAAGCAACACACCCACCTGGTTTTCAAAGACATCAAAGAAGGGTGACTCGGGCCGATCATGGCACCAAGTATTCACTGCGTCTTCTCATGGCCCGGCCATCGTCGCCATGTTACGTGGCCATTGTATGGGAGAAGCTAGGGAGGCAACCCTTGGAGCTTTTGTGCTTCCAGGGAGAAATTTGCCGAGTGTGCCAAGGAAATTGATGTGAAAGCTATTTAGCTCTCTTTTTTGCTATTCAAATAAAGTCATCCAGGTGAGCCACCAGTCGTGTGTCGACTAGACCGTTGCGTCAATGATTTCCAATCTAAATAGGCCAGATGAACAACATCGAAAAATTATCAATAATTTTGACTACATGGGAAAAATTGAAAAGTTTAAGATTGAATTAGTAGTCATACAATAGGATTACCTGGTAAATATGATGTGGAGCTGGAGCTTACTTGTAAGCCTTGTGGGTGTTAAAACGACACCGTCAAGTTAACATTAATTATGATTACTTTAATCAAAGGTGTTGGAATTTTTAACAGAAGAGTTTCATTGGACGAATTTTTTGAAACTTTAAGAACTAGATTAAACAAAAAGAAATTCATAGACCATATAGAGCTTTTAAGAAAAAATTTAGGGACAACACGTTTTATTATCCCTGTATTTTACATATCTCTCATAGAAACAAATATAGTAATGACAATTGGCTAGAAAATTGGTGTCGAAGTCGCGCAAAATACATAGGAAACTTCCTAATTACAAACAGTCAAAGTTTTGGCAGATGTTGAACCACTTCTTAAGATTCAATTGTAACTTTCTTGAAAAAGCAGGACCATCCCACTTGAATCCGTCGCTAGCCAACTGATATTGTTCATGAACATTCATGAAATCATTGTAAAGGTTGCATTTGATCATCTGAAATTTTTAGTTAGGATAAGACTGGATATGATTAGATAAAAAAAATTCAAGAATTTTGTCATATCTTATCTATTCTTTGATCAACTACAGATCTAAAGTCGAATAAGCAGAGACAATGAGTTGCTGAGATCGACTCTATTACTAAAACATGAGAATACTTTAGAAATTATTCAATGATGCATTTTGATGAGTGAGTTATTGTTGAGTATAGATTTGTACCATTTGAATTTAGACCCAACATCGACGAAGCAGATCCCATAAAATTGGGGTCTTGATTTGGAATCGAATCATTTAAGAATGCTAGCGTTACTTATTGTCTTGTCAAGTGGGTAAACAAGTGCTGAATAATCAAATTATTTGGCTTGTTTTCGCAAGTTGAAGATGTATTCATGCATGTCGTCCAAGAGAGCCCTTTCAAATGTCAAGACCCCTTTTGAAAGCTAATGATTAACCTCAAGTTATTCATAAAATGTCGAGACCTCTTTTGAATGTTGACAAGATTCAAGCGACTAAAGAATAGGAACGCAGTATCATAGCACACAAAATAATTGATTAAAGAACAAGACTGTGGAGTACCCAGCTTTGCAGCCAAAAACACCAGTCTGGCGTTGCCAGAGAGGCGGCCGCACGTGACAGTCGCCACCACTAGAGAGGTAGGCCCCCTACTAGAGCGACGGCCTCGAGCATTGAAGAGGTAGCGGTTGTGGGAAAATCTAGTTCTCCTCATGCCTGCTCTCTTGAAAAATTCTATTCAGGTCTATCTCACCCCCTTAATTTTTTTTTAATCATGGCTATATCCCCCTTTATCATGTCCTAGATAGCTGCGAAATACGGGATAGGGTAAACATATCCAATCTTGACGATCAAACACAATCAGAGATATAGGATCGCAAACTTAGGAAAAAGATAAATATGAATATGGAAATAAATATAAAATCATGGTCATATGGAGAGGGAGAGAGAGAGAGGGGGGGGAGAGATCTGCGGTTACCAAATTTGCATTCTCACGCTGCAAGGAGCCCATGGTGTCAATCTAGTATGTATCCTATGATGTTCCCATATTAGCAAACTAAGCCTATAAACCCATCAAATCTGCTCATAAGGAACCCTCAATTACACAAATGCACCCTCATCAAGTGAAAAACAACTGCAATGAGACCTCAATTCCTCCTCCTAACGATCTTCCTCGTTGTCCTCCCTCTCGTGGCCATCACCACAGTCAGCCAGAAGCCCGCGGCCAGAGGCTAGCAACCGATCAAGGACATGCACGATCCACACGTCTAGGCAATCGGCCAGTTCGCGGTCAACACATTCAACAGCAAGCACCACACCCACCTGATTTTCAAAGACATCAAAAGAGGGGAGACTTAGGCTGATTGCGGCACCAAGTATTTCCTGCATCCCCTCATGGCTTAGCCATCTGCGCCGTGTTACGGGGGCCTCGTATTGGAGAAGCCGGGGCAGCAGCCCTTGGAGCTTTTGTCCTTCGAGCACGACACTTGCTGAGTTGAATCCAAAGGAAATCGATGTAAAAGCTACATATCTCTCTCTTTTGTTGCTAATTAAATGAGGAATAAAAGTTGATTGGGATTTGAATGTTTTCCAGTACGCAAAGTTTTATTTCCATTTTGCTTATCTCCAAAAGTTCAAATCAACATTCGATATCAATTTCGACAGAAAAAAAAACATTCGAAATTGATTCTCATTTTGAGGGATTTCAATTAAATAATTATGTGTTAAAGAAATATGTTGTTTAATTTGGATTAATCTCTCGTTATAATTACTTTCGAAACTTTTCTGTCAATGAGATTATAATTTTGCCAATCTATGTGGTTATTGTTCTTGCATCTTGCTCTCAAGGGATGTAAAAGTCAAGAATCATTTCAAATCTCGCTTGGGTAGTGTAACTATATGTAATTGATTCTCCGTTCGTTCTCTACTTTTGTATCTATTTTGACATTCGCCTAAGTAAGATTATTACTTCATGAAGTAAAATCATTAAGTATTCAAATCCTGCATTAATCCGATCTTACTATTCACGTGAAATGGAACTGAAATATAGGGTATATATATGTCACACATGTATAAGTTCACCTTTTTTCATGACACAAAAAAAAGTCGGGGGCATTTGTGGCACAACGGCATAGTTTAGAGTTTTTGATCACAAAAAAAAAAAAAAACTTCTGGGTATCTCTGTCAATGGACTTATTTCGATTTTTTTTTTTGGATTTGCATTTTGGTGATAAAACAAGATTTAAAAAAGTAAGAAATAAATTGGCATACGGTTTGTTTTAGGATGGAGCGGTGGAAAACTATTTGCATTGTAGATAGGGAGTTTTCTATATTTCAGATTGTCCTGTTTAGTCCTTTTTTCCCTCTTATTTTTTAATCTCTATCTTCGCTTTTATTTTAGTATATTTTATACTTTTCTATTCGGATTCATCGATTGACATCCCCAACTGATTTGGGATAAAGGTGATATTGATGATGTTGATGTATTTGCATTTGCATTTGCATTTGCCCAAAAGATAATAAAGGGACAAACCAGATAACATTAAAAAAAAAAAAAAACAACCATATGCAGAGAGAGATTATTGACTCAAAAGGTAACAAACTAAATGATAAAATTCACAAACACAGGCACATACCTTCCAAAACCAGACTATCTGAGGATCGCTAGCTTTGTAACCATTGTACCCAGAAATATCATTCTTCAACAGAAATATCATTCTCACTCCCACGTAACATTTGATCAATATCTTCAAGCTCTAAACTCTGAAAAAAGAACTTCTGCAGCCTCAAGTCGCTAAGAATATCACCAAAACCTTGTGCAAAATGCGCTACCTGTTGAGAGATTGAGGTAACAAACCGATGTTTCACTAGAAGATCGACATAATCATTCCTATTCTTGCTATTAACCACCATGCCCTTTCCACCCTCGCAGAGTTCCACAACTCTCCTCGATCCCAGCTCCTCAACTTCTCTAACGAATGTTAGTACTAAAGCATCAGAATCAATAAATTCAGCATCCGTTTCCAGAATCTGCTTGCAGCTATTATACATGTAAGGATCTGAAACTCTTATGTCTTCCAGAGAAATAGAGTATCCACCTAATTGCAAGAAAAATACCCGGTCCAAAACAATCCCTACTTGTACTTTATGCATCAGAGCTAAGCCTATCATTCGACCAGAGAAGTTGAAATACTTGAGGTGCAAGGGTCCCACCGTAGATGCTGCATGACAGTAGAACAACAGAACTCAGGTAATCATCATGACTAATGTCAAATAAAGGACTTATCCGTAGTGACAGAGGGAAAGATGAAATAAATCATCCTAAACATTCAAAATGCAAAACACTCTATTGTTGATTGTCAATACTGATGAGAGATTTAGAACGAAGGTAACAGAACAGTAATAACAGAAGGGCAAGGAAACCACCACCCAAGCAGATCTCACAAGCATGATATTTTTTTAATCACTGTCCACGGCCCAGCAACTCCCCTAAGAAACTTTTTACGCACCCACACCTGCATGGATTAAATCTATGAAGACACAACGCATAAAAAATTCTCAAAGAGACGAAGAACAAGCAGCTACAAGAAAATCAGCCACGAGAAAAAAAGAGAAGTGAACATATCAAATCCAAATTCAATATTCAGTAGGTCTACAATTTTAATTCGTCGTTTTGAGATCATTAGGAGTATTACAATTTTGTTCCTAAACTTTCAACCATTCTACCTAAAGGTCCGTTCATGAAAATATTAATAGAACTGATAAAATATTTTAAGCAAAAGAAACACGATTAAGTAAAGAGGAAAACATGCCTCAACAACAAAATGGTCAATTGACAAAAATTTGATACTCATTATGTATTCTTAACGATTAGTATTTTTAAAAAAATACTATAGATATTTATCTTTCTGATATTTAAAATTTTAGGTGATTTCTTTTTCTCCATTTTTTTTTTTTATCTTTTCAGCTTTTACTCCTAAAAAGCCGTGTGCATTGCAATGCTAAGTGAAATAATAATGGAGGATTAACGGCTCTCACAAAATGAAAGTTAGGAGAGTAATACATTGCAGTAGAAAGTTAAGGGGCAACCGTGTGCCACCCTAAAGTTCAAGGGGTTTTGTAATTCCCTCTTACGTGTATGAGATTTGAGTACTCTACATATAGCATGGAATTTGGTAGACTTCAAGGTCATTCTAACGAAAGATTCCAAGAAAACAACCCCGAATTCCTAATAGGCAATAATAATAGTAAAACTCAACTCTACCCACTGGAACAACCTTGCTTTTGTGATGTCGACTTTCCGGCTGACACAACCCCCAATTACTTCAATCAATCTTTATGATTGTACAACAATAAAACCAACAGCTTAACTGACAACATGCAAACCATATGATCCATACTATGACGTTTCACTCCATTGTCTGTCTAGTTCTCTGAGACTCTATCTTTGCCGGAAATAATAATTGTGTGATCTGCAAAGAGAAAGTGTTCAACATGCCAAATTACCAGGTTGCCTAAAAACCCATGCTGCCAAAACCAAACCGAAAATGTTTTCGTTAAACAATGGCCTTGTACAAACCAAATTCATTTTATCCAGTTCTAACAGATTGGCCTCAGGACACAAAGTTTCAAATGAACGAAGATCAAAACTTGACTGATTGACACATTTGGTTAGAATTTTTTTAACTATATTTACTATTTGTCCTTTGGAAAGGTGATCTTTAAAATTTTGCTTATCTACTTGGCAGAATTGACCCCCACTTCCCATTCCTCAAAAGCCCAATATCGTGATCTACCATCACCTTCGGATTAAACGTTTAGCCTTCTTCTTCATCCTACAAGAACTCTCTCTCTCGCGCACGCGCCACACAATGCACACAATTATGGGTGCTTGTTTCTCAAAAAGTTGCAGTCGGAGCAAGAGAAACCAGAGGCCGAAATATCAAACGAGCAATAGTAGGAAGGCAAAGAAAATGGGTTGAACCTGTGTATTGAAACTAACTGACTGGGTATTTGGGCAGTTCATCTATCCATACGTGCTGTTTGTTCAACTTTCCTAATCGGAAACTCTTGGTTCTGATTCTGGTTAGGTGGAAACCAAACAGGACCATTAAAGCTACCAACCCACTCATTCACTCTACATACTATAGCTATAAGTGCCAATTATATGTCAAACTCTAAACCCAATATCCATACAACGAATCAACATGATAAGCCATTCATCATCCCCTTTTTTTTCCTTTCACAAAACCTAAGGACAACAACCAGCATTCTTAAACAAAATCACATAAATCGCCATGCAATATTACCTGGATTTGGGTAGAACCTTCCGCGATCATTCGGACATGCCACAAATAGAGGATTTTGTTGATTGAAAATAGCTTGGCAAACCAGAACAAACCACTCGCGCAAGACGTGGGGACCAGTTGCTTCCTCATTCTTAAATTCCATAAATATACCCCCATGCAAAGATTCAGCTTCTGCATCAGCTATATACTTGAATGATTCTGACAATAACTGAGACCTGTCAATCAGCATCTCATGTTGTTCTTCAAAGTCTTCTTTCACTTCAGGGAACATCATCATCACTAAGTGCCTCCTAGACTCAAAATCCATGATATCTTTGTGTTCAAGAAGCCATTTGTGATCATCACTGCGCTTCGCATAACAGACAACTAGCATACACAATGCACGCTTCCTCTTGCCCAAAATTGTCCAAAAACGTTCTTCAGAACCCAGATAAAGTTTTGAAATGGCATTCAGTTCTTTCAAAATAGTAAGATAGCGAGACCACCCTGGACATGCAATATCAATTTCCTCACCTTCCTTTGCAGATAAACGCTCCTCAATTCCGATAAGGCACTTAATCATCTTCCGTACCATTTCCTTGAAGATTTGATAAAGTAATTCAACCTCTTCCGTACACGTGAGAACATCATGATGTTTCTTTTTCAAAGGCAAAGAGATTGGATGCTTGAAACCCTCGTGTCCAGCAATTGCAGTTCGCAAAGGGCGCAAGAACACCATGAAATCAAGGACGTCGCTCCAAGTCCCCACACTCGCTGCTGAATAAAGGGACAATTCCAAATCTTTGGACAACGTATCTGCCGACTCACTAACAAAAGGGAATGTCTCTGGTACTGAAATCGCTCTCTTTACACTTTCGGTATGTTCCAATACCCATGAAACCTTAATGAGCTCCAACATCGACCCAAGACTACTCCGGCAAGATAAGTACAAACAGTCATCAGAAGATGATCTCCTGAGCAACTTACAAAACTCCAGCACTATGGGTGCACAGCGTGATCGCAAAGACATTGGCAACTCAGTTATACATGAATCAAGGAAATGCCTGATTGAACCGTCAGCGCATTCCTTGTTACCCCTAATCGGCGACATGTAGAGCATAACAAGCGCCGCGGGGATAGAGGATGACATAAATATCTGAAGATGCCCGGTAGCTGGATCCCCATCATCCTTAGGAGTCATCGACAAATACTCCGATATCCTAGTTCTAATAGTTTTAAGAGCATATGGCACAGTTTCACCTTGACAAAGACGGCAAACAAGTGAAATCATGTCGTCAATGATTTGCCAAGCCTGCGGATGCCCCGTGTTCCGCATTCGACCGACTAAATTCAGCCCGGTATCATTTTGGATTGCGCACTCCGCCAAAGTCTTCTTGCACTGTAGCTGCTTCCCTCTATAAATCAGCCTCTGTTCGCTGATGGGAATTCCAGTGATCACATGAATCCGCTCGTGTATCGATTGCACCGTATCGCTCGAATTCGCCTGGAAGACCAAGGTTTTGCCCTCTGAAATCATCCTCACGAAGAACTGGAGCCTCGAGGCGAAGGCCAGCCAAGCAGACGGCAGCGGAGAGTGTGGCAGGGGCCACGGGACCCTCCCGGAGCTTGAGCTGCTGGTGGGGGCAAACGCGGCGTACTGCACGGAGTACAGCTCATCCTTTTGCATCCGAATGTTGAGCAAATCGGCAGCGAAGTCGTCGTCGTCGGAGGCCGTAGGGGCAAAATCGTCCAACTTGCGCTTGGCGGCGGTGGGGCAAGGTGGCGGCTGTCGTTGGCGGGGTTGGGATCGGCGAAAGAAGACATCAACGGCCCACGAGCTGCCGTGGATGTTGGTCGCCACGGCGGGGATGTCATGGTGGGGGAGAGGCGGGAGATCGCCGGGCTCTAAAACCCTGGAATTTCACTGATCGGTAAAGCAGAGAGAGCGGGGGATGTCAAGATATGAAAAATGCATATTTTTTATTTCTGAATACTATGTTACAATGAATAATGACTCCTATATATATATATATATATATACACACACTTATAAAGAATCTCAAAAAATAAATATTGATAACAGAATTGATAATCATAAGTTGAATCAATGTTAGATTGCTAATCACGCGGATGTTCTGATTGTGATTTGATTCTATCACGCGGATATTCTGATTGTGCCTTAATTTTGATGTGAGCTGGAGATAGCGTTTGATTCTGGGTTAACTTCCCCCCGCAAGCTGATGGTGCGGAGCAAACCATCAGCTTGGATTGTGAAAGATAAAACTGAGTAGACAACAATCCTTCAGTAAGAATGTTTGCAGGCTGATTAGCTGAGGAGATAAATTGAACATAAAGTTTTCCATGAGCAAGATGCTCACAAATGAAGTGATAATCAATCTCCGCATGTTTTGTACAGGCGTGAAAAACCGAATCCGCCGTAACATAAATGGCAAAAAGGTGGTCGCACCATAGCATGGGTGGATGAGGTGGTAGAGCATGGAGATCACAAAGAAGATACTCAATCCACATAACTTCAGCAGTCGTGTCAGCAAGGCACTTGTATTCAACCTCAATACTAGAGCGTGCCACGGTTTGTTGTTTGTGTGAACACCAAGAGATAAGATTACGATCGAGAAAAACACAATAACCACCAACAGAGTGACGATCATCACGATCACTAGTCCACCCCGCATCAGAAAATGCGTGAAGAGCCATAAAAATAGTGCGAGTGAAGATAAGTCCATAACGAGGAGTATCCACTAGATACCGCAAAATGCAATTCACAGCTTGTCAATTATATATTTTATTAGGGCACAAGGCCAGGATAAATAAGTACAATGAAACCTAATCTAAGAAAGCACATACTAGGAAACAATCCCAGAGAATAATTCGAGAATACATGTCGAATCCACAAAGTATTGTAACATACATGCTGATATACAATAGCCAAGCCAAAGTATAATAGCGCATGATTACATATGGCCTGACATATAGCCAAGCACTAACGAGATGGTGAAGGCGATGATGATGCACGTTAAGGGACATTTGCGGATAGGCATCTTTTCTTTAGCCGTTCACTTGAGCGTATATTCGTTATCATCGATTCTGTTCCTCCCATTTCGGATCTGCTTCTCTGACTTTCCACGCCATTGATGATAAATCCGAGGGCAATCAGATTTTTCTGTTGCGAGCTTCAGTATAGATCATATACGTTGTCTCAATGAATACTCCAATTGCATAATTCAGGCTTTTTGCATAGGTCTTATTGAAGAGATACCATTATCCCTAAAAGCTTACGCATTTCAAAGTACCAATAATGACCTCTAATTTTAGTAAATATTAGAAAATTTCTTTTTTTGAACAATGTCTTTGTCATTTGATCTAATGGCCTCGCATTAGACTTTAGAAATAAGCACTTTGTCTCATGGTAGCCTGCTCTTACCCTTTACAAAATTTTCAATATTAGGTTTAACAATACACTTCAAATATTTATAGCAATTCTCATGATATCATCAAATGATATAAGCCTTTGATGATAAGGCCAGGAAAGGATATTTCAAGATTCTTGTTATATACCTTTGCCAATATTTTGCATGAAAATATGTAGAGAATTTTGTAATTTTTTACTCCATTTTTATTTTTGATAAGCAGAAATAATTTGTGAGGTCTATAATATGTTACTTACTATATCCACCATAAAAAGAATTATTTAACTTTCTAATCCCATCAGTTATAATTTTTTTTGGTCAGACCTCAAGTATAATGAATAATCTTCTTAAGCTAAATATATCGGTCTTCCAATGGCCTAAACAATTTTTATTCAGTTTTTTTCCCACATAATCACTATCTAATAATACAAAAAACTAATGAATGTACAAATAGAAGAGAGATTTCTGTTTTTATTAGTCTCTTTCCTTAGATACTATACTGAGAGTCTAGCTTCTTACTATATTTTTAAATAGGGAAAAAATAAATTTTAACTTGTTTGGATCAAATCGAGCATAACTAACTTAAATTACTTTTCCTACATAATTTGCTCTCTTACTTTCTTCATATAGAGGTATAAAAACCACAAATCAATATGATGCATGAAAACTTTTTCTTGTCCTTGTGAAAGCATTAGTAAGCCGGAAATAATACTTAGAATGGTATCTACAAGAACATCATCGAAGAACATCGTCGATCAAAAGTATAACAATGGATTACTATGTTTTATGTGGGTATTTTCACTCTAGCACTTGAAAGAAAATACATCCAAATCAATTTTGAAACCATGTAGATAGATAACAAATTTTTTAAGGAGCTAAATTCCATAATATTTAACACTTCATAAATCAAAGACACATGCAGGCAAATCAAAATTATTGAATAAATAAATAACATGTAAAGAATCATTTTGTTAAAGCATCATTGACTCGAAATGTAAAAATTTTATAGGCAAACCGACCATTTTGTTAATCAAACAATGACATTTTCTAATTTAAGAGAGGAAAGAAATAACTTATATAGTAAATATTAAGTTAATTTATGCAAATATGTCAGAATATTGAAACAAAGCAAACTAAGAATGTTCAATTAGGAGATGATTTTGAAACGTGAATGTCCTTTAAGGCATGTGTCGGTTGTGTATTTGTGTGTGTGTGTGTGTTAAATCAAAGGCTTGTCTACCAAATTAAAGTCAATTTCGATGCGACAACACAATACAAAATGCAATTCTATTTTATTTTTTTTATGTAACATATAGTAATTTTTTTGTCATATCAAAGTCATGTTTAATGCAACAATAAAAACTGTAGTTCTCTTTCACTATTTTGTTATGTAACATAAATTTTGTTTTTATTTGAAAATGATATGATTTCCAAAGCTATGGTTCGTAACTTTCATGGAATACACTTATGCAGAAATTCCAACAAAAATTTTCATTTTTATTATTTTGGAATAAAATATATGAAAGTTAATTATTATCTAGTTAAATGATGTAGAGGACATAGGTTTTTTTTTTGTCCTCTGGAATTTTACAGTAATAAAATTTACGCCAAAAAAATACCGATAAATTTGCAAGTCTTAATTTGTATATTAAAGGTTTTGAAATTCTAAAAAAAGGAGAAAATTTTATAATCTAAGCTATTCATTATATGAAAGACAGTTTGCTAATTTACGTGCACATGCCGCAATTCTTTTTTCAATATAAGTGTTTCCGTGAGGAAAATTGTGATTGTCGTTAACTGTTATAAGTGTGAATAATGATAAGGTCTGAAAAGGAAATTAATAAGATTTAACTCTTATGAGCCTTATACGATGTCCTCCAAATTTTGAATAACTTTTTAATTTAAAAGTTCATTTGATATTGGAAAGCAAAAATCATAAAAATTTTAAGAGGACAAGTAAATTATTTGAGATATAGTTTAGTAATCTATGCACATAGTTCAGGATGTCAAACCAAATAAATTGAACATCCAATTATCACATGATTAAGAACTGAGTGTATTGTTCTTTTGTTTTAACTAGGGGGTGAGCATGGTTTTAAGGTAGAAACTAGAACCTAGAACTTAACAATTAGGGAACCTATCGGGTTTTAAGTTCTAAGGTATGTAAGATAGGTTCTAAGTTTCAAAAATTTAAAAATCAATTTCAATAGATAGGTTCCATGTTCTCAGTAAGTGGGGCGTGGAACTTATAATAAGTTTTTTTTTTCTTGGTATATCTCTTCACTCAATCTTGGGGTATTCTATGATACCCGATAATGAGTGCATAATTCGGAAACTAATCTGAATTTCCATTTTTTTTTACGATACTTATGATTAAGACTTTCACTTGGTTAATATTTCATATTTATATGTGTATTTAAATATGAATTGTAATCAGTAGATTGTAGCGGTAGATGGTCGTCATTAAAAGTGATGATTCACTGCAATCGTTCAATTAAGAATACACATGAAATTTGTATAGACCTTTGAAATTGACTCTGCAACTTATGAAAAAGTAGATTTCATATTCTAAGGTATGTAGATTAAGTTTCAGGCTCCAAAAAATGAAAAACATATTTCGACGGTAGGTTCTAATGTACAAAATTTGGAACCGCTCACCCCTAACTTGAGCTAAATGTCTGTGGGAGTACAAGAACTAATAAAGAGGGAGGATAAAGAGGGAGTATGGGAAAATAGATTTATCTGCTCATAATGGTGTGGTTTGAATTGAGGTCAGGAAAGATACATGTAAATTTTAGGGATGTTTTAGGAAAGTAAACGAGGAGGTACAACTTCCTCTTTTTTCCTTTTTTTTTTTTTTATAGTGGCAAGCGTGTTATGGAGTGTAGAGAGACATTAATATTGATTTTAGGGAAAGTTGTGAAAACATCAAACTATTAGATATGACGATTGGTCAAGTTATAATGCTAAAACTAATGGACAATGAGTTTTATTATATATAAAGTGAGGAGTATTCAATTGACAAAAGTTATTATCCATACCAGCAGATTTTTGAAAGTCGATAAGCTCAAAAAAAAATGTTGGTAAAAACAATTTTCCGATTGCTTGATTTTTTTAGTAATTTGTTTGTTACTTACCATTTGTGACATCCCAAATTTCGATCGTTTGTAAGATAAATAATATTAAATTTTTTAGGATTAAGAGACAAAAATTGGACATCGCCTCGAAAGGCTCGAAAATTAGCTGATTGATTTTAGAGTGCAAAGAAGAAAGGAAAAATATTGAAAGTGACCGAATTGCCCTTGATTTGCTTTAGACTCTCTAGATTTGTGGAGATAGTATTTTTAGTGAGATTAGAAATTTAATCCGAAATAGTGTTACGTCCAATTCTATTCGCGCTTGAGCCTCGATCAGTTCAGTTTGAGCCCGATCAGTCCTGAAATGGCACGAATCCCGAGAAATGTCCCATTAGATGTCAAATCAATCGCGTCAGTCAAATCGATTAGCTTTATATCAAATCGATGAATAGTACCCAATCTTATCCTTACTTTTTGACTGAGTCAAAACGCGAATAGTATCGTGAATAGTGAAAATCAATCATTCACTTTTATTGAAATATTTTGTCTCTCTCTCTCTCTTCAATTATCAGCAGATCATTCTCTCTCTTGCTCTCAATAATTTCGTGGCCCTCTCCCTCTCTTATTTTCTCTCTTTGTTTTTGGCTTGCCGGAAAATCGTTACTCATTGTGCCACTCATTCACTACCCAAATATCGTCATTTTGAGACCCCGTTTTAACCTCATCTTCATATATCTCTCTAGTAGTTTTTCACACAAATTCAGCTTAAGATCAACCCTGAAACACCCTTAAACAGAAGCAAAACCAGACCCCTACGTAGGCTATTTTCTAGGTTATAGTTCTATTAGTTTTTCACCATTTTCGTAGCTGTCGTCACGTCAGTTGAACTTTCGACCAACCGTGAGTTTCTTCATCTTTCTTTCCTTGACATTTTGATGTAAAAATCAGCCCCAGATGAGTTCTATATCATCGGGAATTTCATTTTGAACCAGCCTTGCGCATTATCGTCTTCTGCTGTCTTTTTGAAGCAATCTCTGTTCTAGTTTAGTTTGGGGCTTCTTTGCTCAATTTTCTGGTAAGCCGACTCCCTAAACCTCGAGTAGGATGTTAGATAATTCTTGGATAGACTCTAGGGTGCGATCCGAGGTATATCGATATAGAAAAATTGACTGATTTGGCAATTTTTGTGGAAACCGATTCTGTGTGCATACTCTGTGTACTGTTCACACCCGATGTGGTACTATTCATGTCGAGTTTAGGTTGTCCATGGATGTCGATAATGGTCTGGTGAGGTTTGCATACTGAAAAATGAAATTTTAGAGCGTTTTGGGTGAAATCGGCCACGAACAATTTTCTATGGTATTATCCACGACACCCTGTGTGCTGTTCACGTGCTGCCCATTTGATTTTAATTTGAAAATGACAAGTTTTATGGATTCCATGTGGTTTGAGTATCGAAAAATGAAAAATTGAGGCATTTTGTTAAAATTGGGCAAGTGAAACAAATTGATTGGCTTGGCCATTGTGTTGGCCAAGTGGATTGAAATATTTGGGCATGTATTTTGAAAGGTGGCCTAACGTACCTGATAGATGATTTTTTCCAAATGAATTTGATTGATTTTATTGCTTAGATGGCGTGTGCTATGATTTTCGTACTTTTAATTGCATATCATCTGTGACTTGGTGAATATGTAGCCATAATGAGACTTGGCGAATATGTAGACATAATGAGACTTGGCATGATGTGGCCATTGGCAAATATGTAGCCATAGAGGCGGAATACGTAGCCTCAGGCGTCTTGATGCGTTTGACGCGGGGTAGCTAAAGAGATAAGGTGCTAACCTGAGACGATTAGTTTGCGCGGGTCGAGGCACGGACTTGATGTGTACGATACGCGAGTCGGACCTAATGCGTTTAATGCGAGTCGAGTTGGCTAGAGAACCGAGACTGGAATTTGAGCATGGCATATGCACTCATTTGTATTATTGATCTCTGTGTAGATATGAATTATTGGCGTGCATAATTATTTTGATGATGAGTCATGTCTCGTTTGCCCTTATTTCAGTTTCTGTGACCCGAGCAAGGAGGGCATGTTAGAGTTAGATCTAAGGGTATGTAATATCCTGAGCGAGATTAGGGGTGAGCTTACTGAAATTTATCTCATCCGTTATTTCTTAACCATTTTTTTAGGACCTAAGACAAGTGGAGGATCTGACCTCTAACCTGAACGAGAACCTTGAAACCTCTGTCGACTAATGGTATTGAGTAGAGGACGTGGACGTGGACGTGGATCTTTATAGAATAGTTTTATTTGGGAGTAGCGTGACTATGACCTTGTATCTTTTTGTTGGTTGTAAAAGTGATCTTAAGGTTGGGCTTATAGATACGAACTTTCCAAGGTTAATAATAAATTAATAAAATGAGATTTTACTATATGGTGATTGTTGGTTTTCTATTCTTGTTGTTGTATTTGTTTGGGGATTTGATTTCCGCATGGTCTTAATTGAAATATTAATATATTAAGAATAGAAGGAGGAATGAGTTAGCCTTGAGGTAACGTTTTGGGGCGCTGCACCAATACATTTATGAATTACTATATCTTTTAGAGTACAAATTGTCAATTTTTTCTTTTTTTTTACTTTTAATTGACTTTCTTGTCAACGCATTAAATTTACTAGTCATGTCACGTGGGATGACTGGCATTGACTGAACTATTATGTTAGCAATTTCATTCTTAAATTGACTAACTAAACTATATTGAAAAATCATCAAAAGGTTTAAGAAAATATTGACTAAATTGTAAAGTTTAGAATTGAATTTGCAGTCAACAAAAGATTTAGAATTTTTGGACTATTTTCCCTGTTGATTGACTACACATGAAGTACTTTTTTGGAAAGTTTAGCTTAATGGAATAGTTCAGCATAGATCATGGAGGGGAAGACATCTTGTCATGATGCAGATTGTCATGTTCTCATGAACATCTGATTCCAACAGTCAAAATAAATTATTAATACATAAAAAAAGAAAATTATTGAGTGGAGAAACGAAAATCTTTTGAATTTCTGCCTTGATATGATCAAGATAACAATGGATTCTTGACAACAAGACAAATACACGGAAGGATAACTTGTGAATAGAAAGGCCAGAGCTAGAGGTGTTAGTATAGGTTCATGACCCATTTTTTATTCGTATTTTGTATAAATGGGTTCAATATAGGTTGTTAGCTTATAGAGTGCCCAGTAAAAATGGGTCTAAAAAATTGAAACTTTTTTTTGATTGGTCAAAAATGGGTTACATTACATATAGAAACCACATAGAACACATTTTCGACCCATCAAAAGATTAAGTCATTGTTGTAATTGAATTGGGTCATGGGCCACCAACCACTAGCACCCACCACCGGTTGCCCCCGCTTGTTGCCGCCCACCACCATCAGCCGCTGCCATCCACCCCTACTTGCCAAACATCACTCACCGCCCACTGCTATGGAACCACTGCCCACCACCGCCGCGGAGGTGGCTGAATGGAACACTCACCCCACGAGCAACCCTCAAGAACACAAACTTTGGGCGGTTCGAGTTTGAGAGCAGCAACTTGATAGTGACTTACAGCGGGACCATCATCAGACAGAGGGCGCTGGGCAGGGGGACAGTCTGGTCGAGGGAGACGAGGCACGTGGATGTTGCGGTCGCAATCGGGTCGAGCAGGATAAGCGATCTGAGGAACTTGAGGGATGACATGGGTGATGAGGTGTTGGAGCTGACGAGCTACGCGAAGCTAAGGGGTAGTGTTCATCTGATCAAGATTGCGAAGAGTAGGTTGACGTCGATGTTGAATTGCACCAGGAGCCTCGATTTGTCGAACCACAGAATCCAGGATTTGATATGCAGATAGAGACTTGATTGTTTTTTAAATTTTTTTGTTTGCCCTTCTTTTTTTTACGAACATATGTCTAAATAGTTTGTATCCGCCCATGAACAGGGCAAGAAATATTTGCACAAAATTAAATAAAAATATTTTTAAAAATTAAAAACCTAAAAAAAAATTAAATCTATGAAAAATGTCACTAGATTTTATTGCAGTAAAGTATTGTAGTAATATAGTTTTTTTATTTTATTTACTAAATTTTTATTGTTTAATTTGCTCTTTTTTTTATTTGATGTGAAGTTTTTATCCAAGTAACATATATATGTGAAAAGCTTAAAATATGTTAAATGAGTTGTATATATTTTCCTTGAATATTAGTGGATTTTGGCAATATGGGTTAAAACAGGTCGGGTCGAGTTAGATATGGGTCAATTGCGGGTCGAGTCAGGAATCAGTCATTAAATATGGATTAAAACGGGTTAGAGAGGTCTATATGGGTCAAACTATATTCGACCAAATCCAACTCACTAATTTGACACCTCTAGCTAGAGCTACCCCTAGGAGAGGAGATGACACACTTTGAACAGGCAAGGGAATGGAGAGACAAATCTAGGGCTGTGAGCATTTACTTGGGGGCTCGTCAGATGAGGACATTTTAGTGAGTTGCTTGAAAAGTTTGTGCTCCAAGCCATCTCGGCTATATTTTTTTTTGTGGTTGAACCATCTAGGCTATTTAAACAGCCATAAAATCTAGAGGTCATCGTTGGATTGGCAACAACTGATTCTATGTGAAAAAAAAATAAAGAGAAAAATTATCCCTATTCTCGCACTGGTTTCTTTGACACTCCTTGTTCAATTTAAATTAGTTCTCTAAATTATCCATTGTAGAATAATTTATCGCAACACTATTTCCTAATTGGTAATTGCACGCAACACACTACCACCCTTGTATTGTGCACTTGTTTCATGGATAATCAACATTTTGAAGAATATGTTCGTAATAATGATTCGCATACACGCACAAATTAACGAATTATATTTTCATTAAAAAAGAAAATTTTTATGTATAAATTGTTGTTGACAATCAAAAAAATTCCAAAAACTAATTTTTTTTTCAGAAGATACAGATAGTCATTTTGCAGGAAAACATTTTCTAATTCTTTATTTAATTGGTAAGACAAACACATAAGGAAAAGTGTTTCCGCCGTTGCCTAATTAAATTGTGTTAGGTAAAATCTACAATTGTGGAATCCCATGGTGAGCGGATGGATAATCAAGCAAAAATATCAAATCAAATGAAACAAGAATAGAACAGGAAGAAAGAAAATAGAAAGTGGACAGATGAAATAGCTTCTGATATTTAGCGCAACATCTCAACGTCCAAAGTTAAAGAGCAACTGAAAAATATACAACTCAATGTGGATTCGATCGATTTTTTATATTTGCAGAAATCTATTGTGCCCTGGAACGTAATTGATGGTCGTAAAACAGTCACGAAAGTGGCGAAACGAACAGGCTAAACCCAAATTCATCCTCTCGCATCTGTTAGTGGATATTTTAACTCTTGACCATAGTCGAACTCAAGTGCGCACCTGTAAAAAAGGTGGTCTTATGTTTAATCCATGCTCCTTGGTCTTTTTTAGGGTAAGCAAATCGGATCGACCGGATCGGAAACGGCTCGGATTGGACCGGACCGGTGGTCCGATTTTCAGTTCTAGAGGACCCTACCATGACTCTTTTCTCTTCCCCTCGCCTTCTTTAGTTTTTTTTTTTTTTTTAATTTCTTCTTTTTCTTTTGTTTTCCCTCCTTCCTCTAGTTGGTCACTAGACTCGGTGATCGACCAGAGGGAGAGGTTGGCCTCGTGGGGCCTTGCCCAAGCGATAGTTAGGCTAGACCTCACCGGCCCACATCTTTGGTTGTTCGGCCGGTGAGAGGAAGAAGGGAATAAAAAAAAAAGAACTATTTTTTGGGAGCATTGTTCAATTCATGGCAATATCATGATAGGCCTTTGGATGTTGGTTGGTGACATGATGGTTTGGGAGTTGCAAATTGTAGTTAATTAGTTAGGCCTAACTTGTTTTTTTTTTTTTTTTGGTCACATGTCTAATTTGAGAGACAGATAAATGTTTAGTTTCCACTGTTCAAATCACTGTGTGCACAATAACTATCCTTTCTTTGTGCAGGCTGGATCAATCTAAATGTTCAGAGCCCTTTCGAAAGGTAAAATATGTGATGTGGTAACTTTTCATTATACATTGAAGTAACTTTCATTATGCTTGGTAGATCTTTTTACTAAGTACAAAATACGGTCAGTAAATTTTATTATACACAGATAGGTCGCATGTGTATTTGGAGTTAATTCGGCAGCTGAATTCTTCCACGAGTCACTCGTCCAAGAATGAATGGGTAGATTATCAGATGGGTATTCAAATTAATAAGTGTTTTTCCAGTTAAATTATAAACTCAATCTCAAATGTAAGATCAGTTCTAAATATATTAACCTAATATATTGGGCTAGTAGTAGTTTGAACAGTGTTAAAGAAGAAGTTGGGCTTATTGTGATGATAGCCCGACTTCAGTCTTAAGGTACTTTCGCGCAACTCCTTTTGCTTTTCATTTAGGTTTTTGGCCCACTCGAATCTATGAGAAAAATTGGTGCCCGGAGTCTTTACTTTCTAACAAGAGCCTCGGGATCGGGCAAACTAAGATGCAAAAGGAAATCTTTTGTTTGATTATAATTGTTATGATTTTCAAAGCATAGTTTTATAAACAAAAAAGCCTTAAAAGGTACAAAGAAATAGAGATCCAAGCAGGGCTCAACAAACAAATTAATTTTAAGCAAGTTAATGTGGCACTAAGTAAGAAGACCCGCATTTCACAATTAAGGACAAATGGAATCACGTGAAAAGTAATATCGTTTGTACCACGCACTCACTCACATGACAAATGTGATCGAAAAGACCGAGAGTAGTCATTTTTTACTCTTAATTTTTATCCAATGACAAAACTTGAGAGTGTGCTTACAAGGTTTTAGCTTCCCAAGGATTCAATGGCGCTCGTTAACTAAGGTTACATTACAAATCTCCATAATCAAAACATGTCTCCTCATTTCTAGTGGTTAAGATCGTCGTCAAGATTCTGAGTTGTTGGATCTCCAGTTCTAAATCTTGGTCATCAATAAGTAGATCATTATCAACAATTTCTATTCAATAAACAAATCAATAACACAACCATTTTATGTTTTAGATTAGTCCTAGATATATTGACCTTATGTTTTGGGCTAACAAATATTTCAAAAATTCTAAACAAGAAGACAGGCCTATTCTGGACACTTAATTGAGATGATTGCCCAACTTTAATCTTAAGGTATACTCACACGATTCTTTTTACTTTTCATTTAGGTTAATGGCCCACATGGATCTCTGAGAAAAAAATAAGTGCCACGACTCTTTCCTTTTTAAAAATAGCCTTGGAATTGGGTAAAACTAAGTGGCAAAATGGAATATTTCATTTGATTATAATTGCGATTTTCAAAGCAAAGATTAGTAAAAAAAAAAAGCCTTAAAAGACACTCAGAAATAGAGATCGCAGCAGGGCTCGACAAACAACATAAAGTTAAGCAAAGTTAATGTGCTAATAAGTAAGAGGATCCGCATTTCACAGCTAATGACAAATGGAATCATGTGAAAAGCAATATCAGTAGGAACCACGTACATAGTCACATGAAAAGCTTGATCGAGAAGATCGAGAGCGGTCATTTTTTATTCTTATTTTTGTCCGATGACAATTTGAAAAGTGTGCTAATAAGTTTTTAGCTTCCCAAGGATTCAATGGTATTTAGTTAACTTAACTAAGGTTACATTATGGATATCCATGATCGATACTCATCTCCACCTTTCTGGTGGCTTGGATCATTGTCAAGATTTTGAATCCTTGGATCTCTAGTACTAAATCTCAACCGTCAATAAGTAGAACATCATCAATAATTGCTATTCAGTATACAAATCAATAACACAACCAATTAATGTTTTAGATTAGTTCTCAACATATTGACATAATGTTTTGTGCTGACAAACATTTCAATAGTCCTAAGAAGAAGTTGGTCTTATGTTGGACACTTAATTGAGATGAAGGCGCAAATTTAGTCTTAAGGCATCCTCATGCGACTTCTTTTGCTTTTCATTTAGGTTTCTGACCCACTTGGTTCTCCGAGAAAAAATAAGTGCCACGACTCTTTGCTTTCTAACAAAGCAAAGGAGAAAGAAAATCATCAAAACTTGCAAACTTTTGCTAACTGGCGGTGAACTCTAAAAAGAAGAATTAAAGGACATTTTTCAAATGCTAACTAAAAAATTCACGAATTAGAACTAAATTGGTACAATTAAAAAATTTATGAAAGAATTGATGCCAATATAAAAAGTTGAGGGCTTTTTTTGATATTTTTTCTAAAAATTAATGATATGTGGTTCAGTTAAATTGCTTTTTATCTCTTCACGATTGATCACTTCGTCGGTCAGGCTATAAGATTAAGCTTCATTGATGGCCGAGGAACCCAACTCAACTACCCTACTGTCCTCTCGCTTAGGAATTTGAACTGAGGTAAAAGAAATTAAATTAATCAACTAATCCAACATAGTTTGACCAAACTAAAACTAATCCAACATATAAATATACAAAATATTAATAATTACAAATAGCGCGTACATGGGACGAGAAAGCTACCTTCCTTCCTTATCAGTTAGGCCTCAGAATGATGGATTGCTTTCGTACGCTATTGCGATTTCTTCTGTTCTACGTGTTAGACTGTGGCGCTTTGAAATTTGGAACCATAGAGAAAAGAAGAAATCTCTTTCTTCACTTGCCTGCTTGCTTCATTTTTTTTTCTTAATAAAAAAGAAATTGATACCGATCACTTAAAAAAGAGTTTAATGAATACAAATCTAAGCTTGGTAGCATAATAAATTAAAAAGGACCAGGAAGAATACTCTACATAGATTCTAAATACCTGGTTTTGAGATGTCGGTCGTTATGGTGATTGGACATTTAAGTGGAGGAATTCTTGTGACGAGAAACGGACCATTAAGGAAAATGAAATGAATGTTTTCGTCCCCAAGTGACACCAGGTGGATTGACGAAAATGGGGATTGAACTTGAAGCACCCTTAACATAATGGACTAGGTGCAAATTAAGTGTGACTAAAATGAATTCGTAAGCATTAGTTTGATGACTACCTTAAATTGAGGATTACAATTGCGGGACGATAAAGGTAGTTCACTCAATGTGGTGTGCGCCATAAAAGACGTTAACAAAGGATCAGGTTGGCGAAAGAATTATAACGAGACCGGAATTATTTGGTAGTTGGTTGATACCTTTGGTTAAGGAAATGCAAGCCTAAGGTACTCTCGATCATGGAGCTGTTAAAGTGAATGACTAAACATGTAGTATTGAAAAGGACGAGTCTGCGAAGAGAAATAGTATCTTGAACCAAAGTGGTTTGCAGAATATCATGAAACGAAAATAGCTATTTGAAAAAAGCGGAGAGTAGATAAAGCCCAAGAATTTGAGTCACATAGTGAGATGCCCTGAATGAGAAGTGCTGAAGTGCCTTGGAGATATTGTGAAAGTCGAGCGTTTATTCTGTGCCTCCCGTCGTGATTGGAGAGGATCCATATTGTGTGATCAAGGTGGGGTTTGTGATGAGACCCCACCATGAGCGGGTCGGCAAGTGATCCTGCAGCGTCGTGGTAGGCTGTAAAATTTTTTCCTTGCTTGAAAGACTATAACCAAAGGGATCTCGGGCATGGCAAGCGGAATGACATCGAGGAAGGGTTGAAATGTAGTACATCATATGTGATAATGGACGTTCTGCTTAGTAAAGTGAGATGGGCCTGGTGGTCATAAAAGATACCGTGAAGATAGGTAAAGTGAGACCCGAATTGGACTTTTTCATTTGAAGTTTTTAATAACTACAAACTGGCATTGGCAATGGGGCCTATGAATATTTGGGTCGAAAAGGATCCCTTTGAATAGTTAAGATTGCGGGACGTGACGATTAAGGAAGATAAATGATCGAGGTATGCAATGAAGGCGTAATTAGGCTACACGGTTGAAGGTGGTAACGGCCATAACAGTATTGCATTGATGAAAAGGTAAAAAGGGCAAATTTCGAGGATGAAATTTCTGTAAGGAGGGAAGAATTGTGAAATCCTGAGTTTCGATTCCTTTTCCAGAATTTGAATACAAAATGGTTATTTCATGGAGGCACTATAAATAAATCTCACTCGGAGCTAGCTACTCTGAGATGACTAACCAAAAGGGAAAGACTATCTAGGAATATAAGCACGTAGACCAAATGGTCGATACGCGTGACTCCTAAAAGCCACCCGTTAGTTTAAGAATTTATTTAAAGCTGTCGTCTTATGAATGAGACAGTGAATTAAGTTTCAAAATAGGACAATTAACTCTCAAAAGTATTATGGGGGTTGAAATTGAATGTCGTATCGAAAGGCGTGAATTAATAGCTTGGCATTGGAATACTAGAGAAAAGGGCAAAATTGAAAATTTCTATCTCGCCTCCGTCTTATGCTAGAATCCATGGCTAGAGAGTGTTAGTAATTTTAGGGAGGCTAGAAAATTTGTTCGGTGGCATTTCGAGATATTTCTCGATCACAATTGAGCCAAATCAACACCAATTGAGACCCTATCGGTCTTGAAATTTCACGAATTTCGAGAAATGTCTCGTAAGTCATCTTTTTGACCAATTTGACTAGTTCGAATGAAATTATTAAGGCCCAATCCCCTATTAGTCCTAGAATTTACTAATAGTCCAAAAATCAGTCAATTCGTTCAGCTTTATGTTGTTTTCGGTGAATATTCACCGACGATAATTACACTTAAGATATTTATTGGTCAAAACACTCTTTCTCCTCTATAATTATCACCAGATTCTCTCTCTCTCTCTCTCTCTCTCTCTCTCTCTCTCTCTCTCTCTCTCTCTCTCTCTCTCTCTCTCTCTCTCTCTCTCTCTCTCTCTCTCTCTCTCTCTATTGGCTCTAGATTTCTGCTGCCAAATTCAATCGACCTTCAATAGAAATCCAACCATTAGATTTTTGTGATTTTTGGATATGTTGTAGTCCTATTTGAGATGAGTTTATAGAACTTTGAATCACTTCGATTCGAGGTCGTTTGGCCTTTCAAATCTACTTTGCTGTTTCAGTCGACAAACCAGTTTTCTGTTACCCGAATTTGACATATAGCCCACGTTGATATATGTTAACCCCAGTGACCCCTAGAGCTTATTTTCATGTGAAAATATTGATTTTCAGCTTGAGAATCACCCCGTTCAACCCTTGATCAGCCCCGATTTGGACTAAATCCACCAGAATCCATCGTGCTTTTTCAGTCGCCGCCGTGCGCCGCCGCTTGCACCACTTTCTCAGATCCGTGTCAGCCTTGATTAGCTAAGTTAAACCTCTATTTCTCGATTAGAATATTGTACATGCCATGGAATAGTTCTAAGGTCCGATTCGAGGTAAATCGATTTAGGAAAAATTGCCGGAGTTAGCGTATTTGTGCAAATTGATTCTGTGGCGAGGCTGTGGTATATTATTTGGGCTTGGTATATTGCTGTCTTGGCTGAATATATGCTGTTGGTGGTGGTTAATGTGGGTCAAAACGGGCTAAATAGTGTTTTGAAATCACTGTTCATGAACCTCTAAACACTGTTCACATGCTGCTCAATTTAATTTTCATTTGAAAATGACAAGTTTTGTGGGTCCCGTGCGGTTTGAATACTGAAAAATATATTTTTGAGCATTTTATTCAAAACCGAGCTTGAGCAATATTTTATATTACTATTTCGAATATTTGGGGCCTATGTTCATATTCAGAATAATATTTGAGGATTACCCACGTATACTTAAAATTTTTTATCCTTTTGGGTCCCACATGAGAAATTGAGCATTTTTAATAAAATGGAGCACGTGAAAGTGATTGATTGGTTTGATCATTGTGTCGGCTATGTGAATTGAAATATTTGGGCACGTGTTTTAAGTAGTGGCCTAACATACTTGGCCAAGGTTTTTACCCAATTAAAATTGACATTATTTCATATGTCTGATTGAATATTTGGACTTGTATTTGAAATGTGGCCTAACGTATTTGGTCGATGATTTCTGTCAAAATGAATTTAAAAGATTTTATTGCTTGAAAGACGAGTGCGACAATTTGGGTTCGTAAAATGAGTTGATTGGCTTAGCCATTTGGTCGGAAATATGGATTGAATATTTGGACTCGTATTTGAAATGTGCTCTAACGTACTTGGCCGATAATTTCTATCCAAATGAATTTAAAGGATTTTACTGCCTGAAAGGCAAGTGTGACAGTTTTCGCATGTTTGATTGCATATCATTGTGACTTGGCGTAATATGTAGCCAGGAAGTCACTTGGCGTAAAATATAGCCATTGGCGTAAAATGTAACAACAGAGACAAAATATAGCCTCAGAGGCGGAAAACGTAGTCTCGTCGCCCTGATGCATTTGACGCAAGGTAGTTGGAGCAAGTGCCAACCTGGGAGTAATACGGCCAACCTGAGGGTCGGACCGCGGGGACGGGGTATTGGCTACTAACCTGAGGCTCAAGATTGAGCGTGCATGCATATGTATTTGCATTGATTGTCTTGGCGGACTCGTTTACTTTATAACTTGGCCATTTGTGGTGAACCATTGATTGGCTGTTTTATGTGATATTTTGCTTTTATGATCTTGGATTAGACCTTAGCTATTTTTTTTTTTATAAATGGCCAATTATGGCGAGTTTTCTGTTGGGCGTCGCCCTTGATTTTGGCCCTACAATTTAAAAATTGACTCTGTGGTTTGAGTGCCTGGATGAGGCGTGGAGTTGGGTCTGAGGGTATTTAGTATTATGAGAAGGGATTTAGAGGTTAGCTTGCTGAGATTTGTTCTCATAAATGATTGTCTTTATTTTTCAGACCCTCGTTCCTAGCAGTGAATGCAATATAGGTAAGACGGGGGATCCCGAAGGAAATTGGTTCAGAGACTCAGTGTTTCCCTAGATCAGATGGTGGAACAGATAATGATGAACAGGTTGGAAGCAAAACCCCTTAAAGAAAATTTGTATAGTTTGCTTATCATTGGAATTGAGAAACTTACCAACCTAAGTCCTTCTGTTATAAAGGTCGAGCAATGGGTTGTAATGAGGTGACGAAAACTTTGAACTGTGTATATGACGTCATCTTGAAAGTTGTATGAAAAGGGCATGTAATATAAAGTGTGGCTTGGTGAATTGATTGGTCTGTCTCTCTCTCTACCCTTTTTCTGTGTATGAGATTGAAGTAGCTCGTTTCCGTTACCTAAGGAACTTTGAGGTCGTTTGGTTACGACGAGTTTCCTGAACCGTCGTGGTTGTTAACCAAGCGACTGTACAGGTATGATAGGGATGTCGCGTGGCTTATGGGTTTGGAGCATGACACTTAGTCTCGCTCAAGGCCAAAGTAATTATCGACAAATTCAAAATAATTTTTTTTTATAAAAATTGTCTAAGTTAGCGATAGACGTGCCACGTGGGACGATTGGGTTCATGCAGAAATTTTTGATCAAATGACAATGTAGAAAATCAAATGAAATTTTCCTTACTAAAAACATAATATATTTTTCATTTTATTTTCATATTTTAACCAATACAAAAAAAAAATATCTCACAAAATAAAGCTACCATTATTAGGGTGCCAATAATTCATTTCGCGAAAAACATTGCATTCAATGGGAGCCTCGTAAGGGTAGCTTTCCCAAACCATTGTTGCTAAATGTGTGATTAATGTGTCTTTAGTGGCTCCCACTACAAATGGTTTTCCTTTTTTTTTTTTCCTTCTCATCATTTCCCTAACCTCTCTCATTAACTCTATCTATTGGTATGGCTTGGCATTCACTTATGTGGGACTGACATATCATCCCTTGACACTCTTTCCATCTCTCCATTATCATCTTGAACAAGCTGCCTACCTAGGTACTATTACTCAACTATCTTAGAATTCAAAATGGTGTTTGTGCCTTTCGTAAATACTGCCCAGATTCCATCAATCATCTCTACTTTGGCTATCGTCATACGAGCATCCTTGCTCTCTTTTGGGCTACCAGATGTAGTCTGGCTTGACAAAACATTACATGACGCGATAACCTTCAATGGGTGTTGAAGCACATTCACGGCCAGCACTTCTACTAACGCATTACTAGTTTTTCCTTTGATGCTCCATGTCACATTATCTAGATTGAAAGAAACCACATTCTTTTCTGTAGTCGGAGTTTTATCCTATCGGCCATTAAGGCCCATATCTTCAAGGTAGTCAGAGATAATGGGTTGACCTTCAAACACATCGATGATACGCCTACAAACCGACAGATACAAGCCAGCTGGGTTATCGATACTTCAATTTTTGATTGATCTTTAGCTACTCTTTCTACTCATTTCTTTGGCCATCTATTTGGCCTTTTTGATACTCCTGTATATTTGGCTGATTGTCTTGGCCTCTTTCTTACTTTTTTATTCTTTCTCTCCCCACCCGGGTTGCCTTTGTACTCTTTGTGACACGTTGTGGTATGCAGCCAGGGTTTTGTTTTGTAACTTGTGCTTTTTTGATCAATATACTTCTTAAGTTATAAAAAAAAAATCGTACCATTAGAGTGGTGATGAACCCTAATGCCAAGAAAGTAATGAAGTGGTCCAAAATCCTTCATAGCAAATTCTTGAAAGAGTCAGTTAATTAATGACCATAATAAATGAGGAATATCACCGACGACAAGGATATCATCAATATACAGCAAAAGATATAGACAACCCCGAGAAGATGTATGAAAAAATAACGATGGATCAACCTTACTCGCCATGACGATAGCTAAAATTCTCCTCATCAAAGCAAACATGACGACTGCTAAAAACATGATCACTTGACTGATCAATGCAACAATAGCCTTTGTGATTCGACGCATACCCAAGAAATATACATGGCACAAAATGCGGTGCAAGTTTATGGGAGACACGAGACAGAAGAAAAGGATAACAAGCACACCTAGAAATTCATGAGGATGAATAATCAAATCGGAACCCAAATAAACATTGGAAGGGGGAAATATCATATAAGACATGAGTGGGAAGCTGATTAATAATGTAAACAGCAACGAGGAGCATTGACCCAATATGAAGGAGGCATATGAGCATGGATTAATAAAATTCGACACATTTCGACTAAGTATCTGATTTTGCGTTCTGACAGACTATTTTGAGATGGGTTGTCTAGACAAGAAAAGTGTTGAATAATACCGTTTTCACGTAAATATGTTTGGAACAAATGATTGGTATATTCACCTCCCCCATCAGTTTGTAGGAATTTAATTTAGTCATTGCACAGATTTATAGATTTATTTTTCATTGGAAAAGTCCAAGTGAACCGAGAGTAGTCATCATCAAATTACACAAAATATTTAAAACCAGAATTAGATAAAATGGGAGTTATCCATACATCTGAATGAATTACAATTAAAGGAAAAGATGCATGATGGCTAATAAACTCAAAAGGCAATTGATGAGATTTGCCCACAAGACAAACTCACATGATACCAACCTAGAACTAGAATTGCAAACACAACTCGAAACTTGTTTCTTTGGATGACCAAGATGAGGATGCCAGCAAGTGAAGCAAAAGAAGCCACGGTAAGATGCAAGTGAGACGACACCAAGGAATTGGAAATTGGATAAAGACCATGATAAGAATTAGCTTGGAGGATAACTTTCCCAATTCGTTGGTCCTTTAAAGAAAAGGATGAACCATTAAAATCAATAGTGTAAGAATTTTTAAGGCAAAGTTGAGTGACTGAGAGAAGATCACGAGCAAGATTAGCGACATGATAGACAAGTGATAACAACAAAGATCAAGAATCAGTATGTAAAAAGGCTTTACCGACCTGCTTAATAGGCAATAAATGACCATCACCAACCGAAATTTTTGTTGTATCATCAAAGGGTCTAGGATTTAGAATTTTATCAATTTCACTAGTCATGTGTATCAACGCTCCGCTGTCAATATACCACATTGGATCAATGGTCTCACTAACTGAGAGAGTTGAGAAAGAGTCTGACAAATCAGTGGTAGCGAAAGCATGGTTAAATCTTTTTTGACATTGTAGCACAATGTGCTCAGATCCATTACAGATCTAATAAGAAAAATGAGGTCTAGATTCGAGAATGTCTCCCTAGGTGAATGGGGGAACATAGGGCCTCAAACCACCACAAGGCCAACTAGAGAAGAGAGAGGAGCGATTAGCATAGGGGACGAAGAATGATTGTAAATTAAATCAATCATTGGAGGCTTTCCAAACCAGTTCATCACGCAAGAATCGTCCATCTTATCTTCAACCATATCTTCCGCCCCTAAAATTATGTCCACTGCAACCCTCTCGAAATGGTGGATTGGGTGAAGTGCCATGACTAATCAAAGCATGATGAACTTAAAAATGATTGAATGTTGCTAATTATTTGCGGCGAATGAATGCATGAAATGCTTGAATACATGAAAGTGATACTTGGCTGCTACAAGCTTGCGATTGATGACAATGTCCACAGAGATGATGGCCCATTGGTGTTTGGCAATGGTGGTTGACCAATGTCCATTTCGATCCTGTTTGTTATACACCTGACCATATCTCAAGTTTGATTATTTAGCTTGTAACTTATATTGATTGGTCTGCATATTTCCTTTCCAGTCAGTAAATAGCCGCTTTAAATATATGAGTGTTTAATTATGACTTTTTATTTCGATAAATTGCATGTTAATTGCTTTCCTAGAGTTATGATAAGGATTAAATAAGTAATTGCATGAAATTGACAGAAGACCATTATGCATGATTATTTACACAGGTTAGATGCCTATTAGGCTTTGAGTAATAAGCAAAATGTGTGGTCATTTTAGGAACATTAACTAGTTAGAAATCGAAAGGGCGCTAATTAACTAATTAGCGTAAACAAGTCCTCGAACTTAGATGCTCTGATTATGTAGAAATCAGGATAATACTCCCGTATCTCGATTGGTTTCTAGCCTACCTCAAGAGGCTAGTGGCGACCCTTAGTAATGATTGAGACTGTTAAATCATGAAAACGAAATCCAACGTCACGTGAAAAAGGAGTTGGGAGAGCCTACCTCTAGCCTAATAGACACTACATCTAAACCTGCTCAACCCTTGCGAGAGGGAAAAAGTAGGTTATGACAACATATATTTGCCAAAAAAAGGTTTCTTAAGTAGCACAATGATGAGGTCTTGCATTCTAGGTAAGAGATTTAGCAGTTAAAAAAACTATATGGTAAATAGAGATTTATGCATTTCATCAATCATGAGCTTGAGTCATCGCTAGGTGGACAAAACCTAGTAATAAAAAATTCATGGGATATATTTTATTTTTGAATAGAAAAATTTGAAGGGTGTCATGATCTAATCAACATCACTTTAATAAAAGAAGGGGAATTAAATTTGTAGAAACCAATAAAGCAAAACAGTAGCAATTCAAAATCCATATTTAAAACGATGCAATTTATATGAAAATGAAACTAGGAACTTTCTAAAAAATTTGGTCTATGGGCCCACGTGCCCCTTTTTGATTCTCTCTTCCATGTTACTTGAGCAAAGATCCTCTGCTTCCAAAAAAACTCCTCCATCCGACCTTGACCCTCCATGCTTGGTCTTCGGCTTCTCAGTGAACGTGCCATAGCCCACCCCAAAAGCACTGCTCATGCACAAAGACTTCTCCTCAAGCGTTGGCAACCACGGCAATCCAAGTTTTGAATAGGCTTGATTCTACCTAGGCCAGGTCACCACTCAAATAGGAGGGTTGTCAATATTGTGGATACTTGTTCACATTGTTCTTAGAAGCAACCTTCATCGCCTCTTTCTACTGCATGTTCATCATTTGGACTACTAACTCATATCCGCAAGTTTTCATGTCTAACGTGTCCCTCTCTTCCTTCGGCATCTCTCTGTTATCTCTTCAATTAAACTAGACTTGGCACATCGATTTGTCGATGCTGTACAAGGACCCGACCATCAGCTATTTCCCATTCAATGGTGCTGTAGTCTTGTTGTATTATAATGATGCCTACCCGGCAGGCGTGAAGATTCTCCCTACCAGTAGGTGCTATTGTAATACACAGAGACCGCACCATCGTTGCATGGTAATAGCTACTAGTTAGCTCCTTGTAAACAACGATAAATCAATGTGCCAAGTCCTGTTCAATTGAAGAGACCATGGCGAGATCCTGAATGAAGAGAGGGACATGCTGAACACAAGCCAACAGTCCAAATGACGATAAACAGACTAGTAGAGGATGGTGCGAAGGTTGCTACCCAAAACAAGGCGAATAAGCGTCCACAATATCAACAACCTCCTAGTTGAGTGGTGTTGACACTTGATTTTTGGCTAATTTTATTTTTTTAGAAAAA